>CM059838.1:26336762-26525477 GCA_030444775.1 Atalantia buxifolia
TTTTCACTGAATCCATCTGCTGCTCAATAGAGTTCTAGGTATAAAAACGTTCTCCACATTATTACTAATGGCATATTAGCTTTCAATTCAAGTTTAAAGGAATTCTAAAAGCCAGCTCTCATGTTAATAATTTTAATAGAAAATTTTCTTTTTGGAAAGTAAAAGTACTAAATTTTTTTCTTGGAAAGACTAATAAAATAAATATTTAATGACTAAAATCATTAATTATACCGAAGATTATAAAAAATGTAATCTTTATAAAAAAATATTTATATTAAGAAAATAAACCTTAATTTTTAAATAATTATGAAGGGAGTAATAATAGGTAGATGCTTACAAACTTAAATAAAATCTCTTTGAGACTTTAAAGAATAATTATTTTTGGACATTTATTTCTTTTTGTGATACTTTTACTTTGGGGTGGGCAAACTGTTTGGTTTTTATGGAACCGAACTAAAAAAATTCGGATCGGTTTGGTTCGGTTCGGATGACAAAACCCGAATGGTTTGAAAATTTATAAACCAATTAATTTGTATTCGGTTCGGTTCGGTTTTGGACTGAATCGAAAACCTGATCGGTTCGTTTGAATTTAATTAAATATATATTAAATTTAAAATATAAAACCCTAAAATCTAAAATCAATTTTCATCACTCCAAATCGATAAATTCGTAACAAAGAAGAAAGAACAACCCAATTGATAAATCCCTAAATCGACATCTATCTCTCACGGTCAACGGCGGTGCGACTATTTTTCCCGGTCGCAGCCTCTCACGGTGAAGCTGTCACGGACGCAGCCCTCAAGCACGATCATCTTGCGGCCTCACTTGTCTGCCGTCTGCTGACTTGGCTCGTCATCTTCAGCCTTCGCCGCTTGCCGCTCGTCTCACCGTCGTCAGTCATCACTCATGCTTCATTCACGCTGCGTGTCTCACTCTCATCACTCTACATCGTTTGCAGTCAACCCGTCATCTTCCCTGTTGCAAGTTTTTTTTTAAATTTATGTTGTGTGTTTGTTTTACTTCTCTTTCAATCTTGTGAGGGATTGCTTTTGAGCTCGTTGTTTGAATCTTATGGGTTGCAGCTATTGCAAGTGTGAAATCGACTGCTGTGTATTGCTTTTGTGGTGATGGTGTTTGAACTTCGTGGGTTGTATTGCTTTTGTGGTGATGGTGTTTGAACTTCGTGGCTTGTATTGCTTTTGTGCTATAGTGTATATTGCTCTTGTGCTGCTGGTGTTTGAATTTCGTGGGCTGTATTGCTTTTGTGCTGGTGTATATTTTTGCTTTAGTGCTGCTAGTGTTTGAATTTCGTGGGTTATTTGCTATGGTGATATCGGGAACCCATTTGCGAGAGAAACAAGTGAATGAAAATCCATAAGCTGTATAAATCGAACCGAACCAAACCAAACCCAATTTAAAAACCGAATAACCGAATCGGTTCGGTTCAGTTTTTAAATTCGGTTTCTATTCGGTTTGAATTCTTAAGAACCGATCGGTTTTGGCTCCGAACCGAACCGGAAAATGCCCGTTTTAAAGCTTTTTGTTTTGTGCCACATGATTAAGGCGCCATTTTGGGCTCCAGCCCCTATATTTTTGTGGAGAAAACTATTGGTGCATCTTTTCTGTTGTAATCGGGTCATGCTTTCCAACGATAAGACCTTCTGTTATTTATTTTTCCCAAGATTTTGTCAGCTTTTCAAAACATAGCTGGCGTATGCATGATCAACATGCATGTTTTCTTGCCAGCCCTGCCGATTGAATTGACCCTTTCTCGCTTTTATATGCAGCACTAACAAACACCCCTACAATGGCATACATAGTAAAGCTTTCCTTTCTTTTCTCCTAATCGGAAGCCAAGAGTAATTAATGTTCCCTCTTTATACGTGAAGCCCCTCATATACATGCGGCAACTAGCTTAATATAACAATATGTAAAAATTTCTTCGTACTTTCCCGTTGTAGTTAAACAGCCTATGAATAGTCATTGATCATAACAGTTTGCAACTCTTTAAATGACGAATCATCTTTCTTTCTTTCCGTCAAATGCTTTCTATTCTCTTCCGTTTAATTTTAGGTCTTGTTTTAGAGCCATGGCAAAGTTATCAACCGTTGTTTCATTGCTCATCATTAGCCTGGTGGCACCAGCAGCATTACAAGCAGAGACTTGGGCTACAAGGCTTGAATCCGCAAAAGAGACAACAACAAACCTACAATTCTACTTTCACGACACACTCAGTGGGCAAAACCCTAGTGCTGTAAGGATTGCTCAAGCCACTAACACTGACAAATCACCAACTCTTTTTGGCGTCCTGATGATGGCGGATGATCCGCTGACAGAAACCCCAGATCCTAAATCAAAGCTCGTTGGCCGTGCTCAAGGGCTTTACGGGTCGGCTTCTCAGGATCAACTAGGCCTCATCATGTCCATGAGCTTTGTGTTTGTCGATGGCCCTTATAATGGCAGCAGTATCAGCCTCCTTGGCAACAACAGGGCCATGAATCCTGTCCGTGAGATGCCGATTGTTGGCGGCACTGGCGCTTTCCGATTGGCTCGCGGATATGCAATTGCTAAGACGCATTGGATGGATCTTAAAAGTGGTGACGCCATTGTTGGATACAATGTTACAGTTATTCACTAAACTGAGTGGGTTGAGTCAGCTTGTTCGGGATCCGATTTACAATGTTAAGAACTTTCTTTCTTCATGTATATACAACATCCTGAACTGATTTAATAACAACATTATAAGTTCGAGATTCCTATATTGAAAAATTATTCCTTCTTAGAAAATAACCCTTTTGTGAAAATCTACATCTAAATTTCAGGTACATCTAAATTTCAGGAACATTCCTGTTGTATCACCAAAAATTAATAACATGATATGTGAAAGCATAGACGAATCTATAGTGTGCAATTACTTTCCAGAGCTCTGTGATTTGCCTTCCTGATCAACACATTTTCCTAGAGATTCTTCTAAGTTTCTCTATGCACTTTCTCTAATGATGCGATGTTATAAAAAGATTAAAAGATACATGTGACCTAAGGATCATAAATACTGATATAGATAGGTATTCTTATTTTCAGCCCATCATAAAAATATAAATTTACCCTTAAGTCTTTACACATTAAAGGGGCATACCCTATTACATACTTAAAGGTCAAATTATAAAAAATCTTAATAAACCATCTTTAATTGTGTTTAACTTTATATGACAATTTGTAATACATAATTATTCACATATAAACCCAACGGTGGATTAAGGATCCAACATTCCTAACCTTGTGTTTGGTTATATATGTTTACTTATAATATGTTTGGTCATACATGCTTACTTAGAATGACAGTGGCTTGCTTTTTGTCTAACTAGTAGTGGATTGACGAATAAACTTTTTCCAAACAAGTGCTCTATCGTTTAGTTTTATTATTTCTTTTTATAGTCTAAAACTCTTTCTTGATGTATAGTTATTATTAGATTTTACGCTTAGATGAAATTAACCAAAACAATGTATTATAAAAGCAAGTGAAAGCAGTAGCCATAGATAACATAATCGCAAAAAAGACGAGAGAGAGAGAGAGACAATGGCGTGCTTTTAGAATTGGGAGCAAGGGTTTCAATCTTTGATTGGACAATCGGAAGACGATTTTAACTCTTATTTTTGTAAATTTTGAGAGTAAGTCCCTGGCATTGTCCTCTTCTATCCTACTAGGCTTGATTTTTGTTTTATCCTCTCGTTAGCTGTTATTTGAGCTATCCATTTGTTGGAGAGACAAATATTATACTGTTACTGCAAGCCAAAATTATTGAGATTCTTGATGTTATTACCCTCTAGTGTTATATAGAGAAAAATTTGCATTGCTGTCCTATTAATATAGTAAAAGATTATATCGGACTATGATCCCGTAATTTTTCTCACTTTAAATTTTCCACGTAAAAATTTATGTTTGTTGTGGTTGATTTATTTCTTTAGATTGTGCTAGTTAATTTTTGCCTTATTAATTTGTGTTACACATCCCTTTTTAATCACACAAAGAGGAAAATAATTTTATTTCCGCTTAATTTCTAGCTATTTGCGTGAGTCCCTTTCCAACTATTTCCAACAATTTTCGTGTTTAATATATTATGTGCTTGCTGGTGGCCAAATATTGGACTTCGATATAATAATAATACTTCAGCAATCTGATCTATCATTTTAAACTTCATTATTTTTCCATAATCTAGGTATCTGCCCACATTCCTATGCATTTGGCACTAATCAACAATCTATTGGTTCTCCAACAAGATTTAATATATATATATATATGAAGTTTAGGTAGATGTAATTTGAATTTTGGTCTAAAATCTATTAAATATGAACTTGAAATTTATTTCCACTAATACATAGGAAGATATTTGTCCTTGCAAGCAAGGAAAAAAGCCTTTGAGATTCACTCATCGCATGCTTCCTATTTTTAGTACATTGTAAACTCAAATTCCTCTTAAAAGTAAATCCCAAAATCCTCTTCCTATTTTGCGTTCTAGCTCTCCCAACCATTCTTTAACAGTTTAAAAGTACTTTCTACTCTCTCCCTTAGAATGATAACAGCTTGCTTTGGTTTAGTGGATGAACCTTTTCCTACATAAGTGCTTTCTCTTTTACGTATGAGCAATCAAAATTCACAAAGTAACAAACTATTATACAAACTTATTTTGAATAAATTGACGCGGTATGATTAAACATGTTGGATTACATGATTTATTTTTATTATTTTATATTTTCATCTAACTAATAAATATATATTATATCAGTTTATATAAAATAAGTTTATAGAAGAGTTTAACTCTGTCAATGTCTTAACCAAAGGTGAACGATAGAGAGTGCTGCCCAGGTACCTTGGAAAATTTCACTTAAATCCTGCCTTTAATTAACATTAAAAGTGCCTCTAGGAATATTATTTTTACCCCTTTTAAGTAATTATACATAATTTTTATATAATATAGTATTTTTTCTTTCTCTTAATGAAATTAAACAACTCTCCCCAATCATTTTCTACAAATCGTAAAAGAGTTTGTTATTGAATTTTATTTCATTTGTTAGATTTTCTCATTCAAACAACGAGAGCACTATAAGCAATTTTCATTAGCAAAATTTGCAGTTCATCAAATTTTAAGATTGAGTAGTGCTACGTATCCCAAATTTTTTTATCTCAAACACTATCGCAAATGATGTGGCATTTATCAGTTGGTTGATAAGATAATACAATTAATTCACTTAGATATTAGAAAGAACTATTAACCACTTAATGAATGACACATCATTTAGGGTGAAATTTGGGATAAAAAATTTTGGGATTTCCATCATTACTATTTAAAACTGACTTTTTAATTCAAGTAACGACTCACTCAGGTATGGTTAAATTTATGAATGTGCATAGTCCTTCCATTTACAAAAATATATTAGTGCCGGACGCTATCAAATTCACTCTTGGCTATATGCCATTGGCCTTAACAATATAAAAATACCCTCCAATATTTTTTTTTCAACCACTAAGAAAGTGGAGATTTAAGCCAAATCTCCATTGTTATGTAACTCAGATAAGGAAAAAAAAAGAGGGATACATAAATCAAACGCTTTTAGCAAAAGGACTACAAAATAAAGCACAAATTTAGCGAATGATACACGCAAAATCTCATCCCATTGAGTCATGAGTGTTGAAAAATTCAAAATTGGAATTCCAATACATGCATTCAAATTTGGCTAATACATCATTTGACCAACTTGCATACACATGCATGCATTCAACTTTGGAGAGACAAATTTGAAGATAAATTCCTAAGGTAGGTGCCTAATTTTTGTTGGGGTTGGTGCAATAGTGCACCTCATTTTTCCCTATAAATAGAAGGCAATTCCTCATTTGTTATATCATCCAAATTTGTGAGATTTCTAAGTGAGTTTTGGTAGAGAAATTCCTTAGGTAATAAAGGAATTTGGGTGTATTGGGTATTGGATTTTTTGAGAGTTTTTCGACTTTTGTAAAGTCTCATTATTAGTAAAATTATCTTTCAGTCTTTGCCCGTGGACGTAGGCATTACGCCGAACCACGTAAATTATTGTGTCCTGTTTTCTTTGTATTTGTTTATCACCACATTTATATTTCTCCAGAAGTCACAGTATTCGTAATTGCTCACCACGCGTTTCCGCAATAATTGGTGTCAGAGCCGACGGTTCGTACGTAGGGGGATACGGTACTGTTCACGTATACGGTACTGTTCACGTATACGGTACTATTTCTATATACGGTACTGTTTACAAATACAGTGGAGACGACCATTTGTACTTGGGAGACAGTCTATTATAAGTAGTGTGTATTTTTACATGTGTAGGAAAGTTCTGTCAACAAGGCGATAAGAGTCTAAGGATTCTGATTTTTAATTGGGACCGAGTTCCCGTCTAGTCTCCTGGAAACTTTCCTAGTGCATTTATTCACACGAAATAAACATCATAAAGGCTGTTTTTCAAGTGTAAATAGTTGTTGAAGAAACTGATCATTTGAGATAAAAGAATGGCAAAGGCATCGTCGTCGTCTTCATTGGCGAGAACTACTGTGACTAATGTAAAGTTTGAAGTGGAGAAATTCGATGGTACCAATAATTTTGGTATGTTGCAATGTGAGGTGTTGGATGTCTTATGTCAGCAAGAGTTGGATGTTGCTCTTGAAGAAAAGCCTGACACGATGGATGACAAGGAGTGGATAAAGATCAATAGACAAGCATGTGGTACTATTCGCCTATGTTTGGCTAAAGATTAGAAATACTCTGTCATGAGGGAGACGTCGGTAAAGAAATTGTGGGAGAAACTGGAAGAAAAGTATATGAAAAAAAGCCTTGAAAATAGGCTTTATATGAAAAAGAAACTCTATCGATTCACATATACATCTGGCATGTCAATGAATGACCATGTGAATTTGTTCAACAAAATATTAGCAGATTTGCTAAATCTGGATGAGAGATTGAAGATGAAGATAAGGCACTGTTGTTGTTGAATTCCCTTCCTGATGAATATGATCATCTTACCACCACTTTGCTTCATGGAAAGGACAGTGTCACATTCGATGCTGTATGCAGTGCGTTGTACAACTCTGAGACCAGAAAGAAAGATAGAAAGGATCACAGAGATACAGTTGTAGAAGCATTGACAACGAGAGGTCGTTCACAAAGCCGCAAACCTGGAAAAAGAAGCAAGTATAAAGGGAGACTTGCCAAAGATGAATGTGCTTTTTGTCGCGAGAAAGGGCATTGGAAAAAGAATTGTCCTAAGTTACAAAAGGGTAAGGTTACTTCTGATGCATGTGTAGCAGAGCATGATGAGGAGTCAGAATTTAGTCTGGTTGGCATGACGTTGATATGTCACTCTGATGAATGGATTTTGGATTCGGATTGTACTTATCATATGTGTCCTAACAAGGGCTGGTTTTCTAGCTTTAATGAGCTGGATGGTGGAGTTGTTTTATGGGCAATGACAATGCCTGTAAAACTATGGGAATAGGTACAATCCAATTAAAGAATCATGATGGCTCAATCCAAGTCTTGACGGATGTTCGCTATGTACCAAGCTTGAAGAAAAATCTCATTTCATTAGGAGTCCTAGAATCTAAAGGGCTCACAATCACTTTGAGAGATGGATTGTTGAAGGTAGTAGCTGAGGCACTGACAGTGATGAAAGGCACAAGAAGAAATAACTTATACTATTTCCAAGGAAATACAATTATTGGATCAACATCAACAGTTTCTGGAAAAGATGCAGATTCAGAAGCAACCAAGTTGTGGCATATGCGTTTGGGACATGCTGGTGAAAAAGCTTTGCAGACTTTAGTGAAGCAAGGATTATTGAAAAGTGCAAATTCTTGCAAATTGGAATTTTGTGAACACTGTATTCTGGGCAAGCAAACCAGGGTAAAGTTTGGTTCAGCAATTCACGATACAAAAGGAATTCTGGACTATGTTCACAGTGATGTGTGGGGACCTACCAAAACAACATCTTTGGAAGGTATGTACTATTTTGTCACTTTTGTTGATGATTATTCAAGAAAAGTGTGGGTGTATTTGATGAAAAATAAGAATGAAGTTTTGGGCATATTTCTGAAATGGAAGAAAATGGTCGAGACTCAAACTGGTTGAAAGGTCAAAAGACTTCGCTCCGATAATGGTGGTAAGTACAAGAATGATCCATTTCTTCAAATATGCCAAGATGAGGGCATTGTGCGACACTTCACTGTTCGAAATACACCACAGTAGAATAGGGTGGCAGAACGCATGAACCTGACTATACTGGAGAAAGTTCGATGTATGTTGTCCAATGTTGGTTGGGCAAAGAGTTTTGGGCTGAGGCAGTAGTATATGCGTGCCATCTGATCAACCGTTTGCCATCAGCTGCAATTGAGGGCAAAACACCCATGGAGATGTGGACTGGTAATCCTGCTACTGATTATGATTCTTTACATGTTTTTGGTTCCACTGCTTATTATCATGAAAAAGAATCTAAGTTAGACCCAAGAGCAAAGAAAGCATTGTTCATGGGTATAACTGGTGGAGTAAAAGAATATCGTCTCTGGTGTCCTGTTACGAAGAAAGTTATTTTCAGTAGAGATGTAACTTTTGATAAATCAGCCATGTTGAAACAAAAAGATTCTCAAGAGGATGACGAGACCAGTAGCACTTTGTAGCAGGTGGAGTTTGAAAAGGTTAAAGTTGATCCAGCTGGTGTCGATGAGACCGAAGATGATGAAGAGGTTCTAACCCAGGAACCTTCACAGCAACAAGATTCAATTGAATATAGAAGGCCACATAGAGAGATTCGCAGACCTGTTTGCTTTATCGATATGGTGGCCTATGCACTTCCAATTGTAGATGATGATGTTCCTTCCACTTACAGAGAAGCCACTTACAGAGAAGCAGTAAGTAACCCAGAAAGTATACAGTGGAAGAAAGTAATGAACGAAGAAATGCAGTCTCTTCACAAAAATGAAACTTGGGAGTTAGTTACACTGCCCAAGGAAAAGAAGGTAATTGGGTGCAAATGGGTATATGCAAAAAAGGAAGAATTTCCTCGTAAAAATAAAATTCGATACAAGGGTAGATTGGTAGCGAAGGGTTACGCTCAGAAGGAAGGAATAGACTACAATGAGGTATTTTCTCCAGTTGTGAAATACTCGTTTATTCAAATTTTGCTAGCCATGGTTGCGCAATTTGATCTTGAACTAGTTCAGCTTGATGTAAAAACTGCATTTTTACATGGTGATTTGGAAGAGGAAATTTACATGACTCAGCCAGATGGATTCAAGGTTGCTAGAAAAGAAAATTGGGTTTGCAAATTGACAAAGTCGCTTTATGGGTTGAAACAATCTTCAAGGCAGTGGTACAAGCGATTTGATCGATTTATGAAAATGCAAAGGTACACAAGAAATAAATTTGATCACTGTGTGTATTTTCGCAAGCTACAAGAAGGATCTTTCATATATTTGCTCTTGTATGTCGATGACATGCTAATAGCATCCAAGAGCAAAGATGAGATTGAGAAGTTGAAGACTCAACTTAATCGAGAATTTGAGATGAAAGATCTCGGTGAAGCTAAGAAAATTCTTGGCATGGAGATATGCAGAGATAGAGCTCGTGGCAAAGTAAGCTTGTCTCAGAAGCAATATTTGAAGAAGGTATTACAGCAGTTTGGCATGACTGAGCAGACAAAACTTGTAAGTACCCCGTTGGCTTCTCATTTCAAACTTTCTGTACAATTATCTCCTTCAACAGATGCAGAAAGAGAATACATGTTACAAGTTCAGTATTCAAATGCAGTGGATAGCTTGATATATGCAATAGTGTGTACAAGGCCTGACATTTCACATGCAGTTGGTATAGTGAGCAGGTATATGCATAATCCTAGTAAAGGACATTGGCAAGCTGTGAAATGGATTTTACGGTACATTCAGAAGACCGTGGATGTTGGTTTACTGTTTGAGCGAGATGATACACTTGGTCAAAGTGTGATCGGATATGTCGATTCTGATTATGCCGGTGATTTGGACAAACGACGGTCAACCACCGGATATATATTTACTTTTGTTGGAGGGCCAATTAGTTGGAAGTCCACACTACCTCATTGCTTGCAATCGACCACCACAGAGGCCGAGTACATGGCGATTACAGAGGCTGTTAAAGAGGCTATTTGGTTACAAGGCTTGCTTGAAAACTTGGGATTGGTACAGGAGCACATTAATGTGCATTGCAACAGTCAAAGTGCTATTCATTTAACAAAAAACTAAGTTTATCGTGCGCGTACGAAGCACATCGACGTACGATTTCATTTTGTGCGGGAAATTGTTGATGTGGGGAAGATTTTTCTTCAGAAAATCAAGACTACAGAGAATCCCGCAGATATGTTGACTAAGGTGGTGACGACGATTAAGTTTGAGCATTGTCTAAACTTGATCAATATATCACAAGTTTGAAAACAGTCGGAGAAGGCAGAGGCTGAAGAACGAGTTGTTGATAGTGGACTTAGATTTGGATAAAATCTTCATCGAGGTGGAGAATTGTTGAAAAATTCAAAATTGGAATTCCAATACATGCATTCAAATTTGGCTAATACATCATTTGACCAACTTGCATACACATGCATGATTCAATTTTGGAGAGGCAAATTTGAAGATAAATTCCTAAGGTAGGTGCCTAATTTTTGTTAGGGTTGGTGCAATAGTGCACCTCATTTTTCCCTATAAATAGAAGGCAATTCCTCATTTGTTATATCATCCAAATTTGTGAGATTTCTAAGTGAGTTTTGGTAGAGAAATTCTTTAAGTAATAAAGGAATTTGGGTGTATTGGGTATTGGATTTTTTTAGAGTTTTCCGACTTTTGTAAAGTCTCATTATTAGTAAAATTATCTTCCAGTCTTTGCCCGTGGACGTAGGCATTACGCCGAACCACGTAAATTATTGTGTCCTATTTTCTTTGTATTTGTTTATCACCACATTTATATTTCTCCAGAAATCACAGTATTTGTAATTGCTTACCACGCGTTTCCGCAACAATGAGAAATATCGTAAGAAACTATGATGGTCGAATTAAACGCCACCTTAAGAACAAAAATCCAAGCTGAGCAGCAAGATCCAAACCCTCAAGAATAGTTATCACCTTAGCAAACATAATAGACTGGTGTCCCAAAAAAGAACCAAAAGCAGCTAACACTACTCCCCAATGGTCAGAAGAACTAAGACTCCCCAATATAGATGGTTAACCATCTACACTCAACTTTACCACCCCAAGTGGCAGCCTCAACCAAGAAACCAAATGAATTGGCCTACAAGGGGACAAAATAATCTGAAAACTCTTCCCAATTTGAGTATCCAAAGCATCCCTCAATTGATAATGTTTAAAACCAAAAGTAGAGCTAGCGAGCTAAAGGTGAAAAACCTACCTGAAAAGAAAGAATGTCCACATGAAGGTACCAAAATCGAACCTGAAAATATTTCAAGCCTTCTTGTCGGTTCAAAAAGTTAATTGATATACATTTCCTTCAAATGACAACCCAACTAGGTTCTCCCTTAAAAATAAGGCTTGTTTTATTAAGTACACTTACTGCAAAATAATACCAATAATAATAATAATAATAATAATAATAATAATTATTATTATTATTATTATTATTATTATTATTATTATTATTATGAATTAAAATAGATTATATGTGCTAAATATGACTTTTAAATTATAAATTTGATTCGATAAAAATATTATAGGTTTTTCATTGTACAATTATGGGATCAAATTAACCTAACTTTAAAAATACATAGTTTACTGTATTAGTACCGACCCTATAGGATTTGAGGGCCTAGATGAACTTTTTTTGAAAGAGATCCATCCATTCAACAACACCTACTATCAAAGGAAAGTAAAATATCTCAAAATTTAACTTTTTCTAAAGTATATAATGATAGAAAAAATTAAAAATAAATTAAATTTGTTAAAAAAAGAATAAAATAAGTTAAAATATAATAATTCGAATAATAACACCTAAGAAGTTGACTCGTTGAGATGAATATGATTATTAGATGATGAAAATGAATTTTGTAGAGAATAATTTTCTTTGTAGAAAAGAGATTAAAAAACTTTATAGTGGAGATTATTGTTGATTCAATGTCTATTGATTTTGAGGTTTAATTAAAGTTTAAAAGAATACTAAAAGTCAATTTTAATATTAATAATTTCATAGAATAATTTTCTTTAAGATAGTAAAAGCATTAAACTTTTTTCCTTGAAAAGATTGATAAAATAAATTTTATTGAAAATTGAAGTTGTGCCATTAACATAGGCTGCTATATAGTATTGAAAATTGATTTGGAGGAAAAAAAGGACCAGCAAAATTGCAATGGTCATTATTTGTCCATATGGAAATGTACTTATGTATTGGCACAAAGTTGGTTTTCCCATACAATTTTCTTCACCATGTACATGAGGCTCGTCGACAGGGAGGCGTCAACTTGTTTATTTGCTACGATGTGTACAACTTCGAGAGGCCATCGCAGCGAAAGCAGATTGGCTGGTTCTTAACTTCAAAGATATGATATAAGTGCTAAATCGGTAGTTAATAAATAAAAAAAATTAAATCTTATTTATAAGTACTCACTGATAATTAATAAATAAAAAAGTTAAATTTTACTTATATATTATTACTAAAAGATACATGTTAGGAAATTTTTTTTTATAAGCATGGAAGTAAATCTTTAAAAAGCTCGCTCAAATTAGGAAAGGATCTTATTTCCCTTAAGTTAGCTTATACTCATTTACAATTAATAAGGGGCCATATGTGTACTTGCGAAATTTAGTCACTGTGACAGGAAATTTGTAAAAGTTCATATATTACAATATGAGTGAAAGAGAAAGCATTTCAGCATTTGATTTTCAGTTATGTGTAAATATAAAGCAAATGTTTTTTTGGTAGGTTCCTAATTTTTTATGCTATTATTTGATCTGGACATGAAATGTAAATAGGACCTAATTTCAGTGGCTTAATTGGGAGCCAGAAAAGAAAATTGTAGCTGCAGAGAAAGTTGTGCGGGATACTTATATTCACTGTTTTATTTGCTAGTTTTAACTGCTATTGCTGTAGATTTTTGTTATTTTCAGTCATTGTTTCACTTGCTATTTGCTGTTATTTTTTGTTGTTTTACTCACTATTTTACTTGTTGGTTGCTGCGGTTTTAGTCACTGTTTGCTACTATTTACTTGTTGGTTAATGCTGTTTTACCTGCTATTTTTGTTGTTTATTATTGTTGTTTTCTATTGTTTTACTTGTTATTGTTTACCGCTGATTTTTACTACTATATTTTGTTGTTTTACTTGCTATTTGTTGTTGTTATACTTATTGGTTACTGCTGTTTTACTTGTTATTTTTTCCGTTTGTTACTATTGTTTACTGCTTTTTTACTTGTTATCTTTGGTTGCTGATTTTTACTACTGTTTTTGCTGTTTTACTTTTTTGCCACTATTTTACTCCCTAGTTGCTGCTATTTTACTTGTTATTTCTGTTGTTCATTACTATTTTTTGCTTTTGTTTTACATGTTTTTACTATTGATTTTTACTACTATTTTTTGTTGTTTCACTTGCCATTTACTGCTATTATACACGCTGGTTATGATGTTTATTATTGTTGTTTTCCATTATTTTATCTGTTGTTACAAAGTCATAAAGAAGGAACAAAATTCAAGAATAAAGCATTCTCATATTACGAGGATTTATGTATGATCTATGGTAAAGATCACACAACTGGAAAAAAAATACAAAAGCTCATGTGGATGTTGTGGAGGAAGTTGAGAGGATAGAATGAATCTCAATGAGAAAATTAGAATATGAGAGATGATGTTGATGATAGTGTGTCTTTCTCACTTGCTTCATCCAAGCATCCAAAACTTTAGACAGTTTATTAAAAAGAATGAGAAGAAATGAAGATTTAGAAGAGCTTAGAGAACTTAAAGAGCTAACAACTCTTCTCGTTGCACAAACAAAAGACTCTTCTAATGTCGTGAGTCGACTTGTAGGATAAGAAATCAATGAAAAAGGACCTTCGTTCTGAACACAAGTATCAATTTGAACTTAACGAAAGTAGGCATCTATAGATCTAATTAATCCTTAAAATAGATTCGCTACTTTCTCAATAATACTTAGGTTCTATTGACGTTTGTTTCCCAAGATATAACAAGGTCGAATAGTCTTGGTAGCATAACCCTACTATTCCGAAGAATTTCAAACTAATGCTGGGACTCTATCACATTGATGTCTCAAGTTGGAGAGAATTTATTTGAGAGAGAAGAGCAAAAAAATCACTTGAATTTTGGTGTGTTTTCCAAATAAAATTTGAAGTCAATTTATAGAAATTACAGAGGGCATTTTGGTTCAGAAAGTTAAACATTTACTCTTGAATTAATTATTCAAATTTAGTTTTGAAATAAAATCTGTAGTTTTCATTCACTTGCAATAACCTTGTAAGCTGTATTTTGTTTCGTTCCTTTTATGTTGTTTTTTCAATACATCTTTTTTTTTTTAATAATAAGTCCATGAATTAAGTTTGAGTCAAGCGAGTCAAGGATTGGTAAGTTAGATGAAGTCTTGTAGGAAGAATTTTCTTTTCATATTTCTTTGGGATTTAATTTTGTAATATCTACATGTTAGTTTTAGTTGCATTCAATGGCTATATAAGCCATGAAAGACATGAATTAATAAGAATTATTGTAATTCACGTGCAAGCTTAAAGGAGGCACATGTGGCTAATTATCAAAGCAACAGCAAGCTGTTAACGTAATGTAAAGCACATGCATGCTTCACCGACATGCTTCACATGTTTGCTTGAATCAATGGCCTTATATAATGTGAAGGAATTGAAGCAGCTCTCTCGTTGTTTAACAAATCATACCGAAACAGAGCAATTTGAAGAAAGAAGAAATTGAAGGAAAACAAGAGAAGGAAATAAAAAGAAAGTGGAAAAAAGGAAAAAGGAAGAAGAGAAAAAAGAAAATAAAAAGAAAGAAAAACCGAGAGTGAAAAGAAGTTGAAAAAAGGAATTGAGTAATGTTACAGGAAATACAATTTGGCAGTCAGATCTATATTCAATGAGTCAATAGGTAGCACGATTATAAAATTTGAACAATTATGATTTAGTTTACGTTATACATATAAGTTTTATATCTCTTTTTTTTAACCCTCTTTATAATGCAATCAATCTTTAAAAATCAAGTTTTTTCATTTTATAAATTTTGTCTTTAGAAACTTTTGGTAAATCCCAATTGTAAAATATAATATATAACTTATGTAATATATATATATATAGATTTCTTTATTAAAATCTTCAATAATGAATTTTTAAAAGGATAATTCACTTTGAAACCAATCAAAAACAAAATATGTTTTATGAAACACTAGTCTTCTCGAAAGAAGAGCTTTTTCTTTAGAGAAAGATGATGTTCTATCTAAAAATTCTTTTTCTAGAGAATCCATGTTAAAACTTTTTTAATCGGTTCCTAAATGGGTGCCTACAATTATGGTTTTATTGCCCTATGCGGATCCCTAGGTTGACTAAAAAAGGAAGATTTATAATCAAGGGATTTTTGTAAATTTTCTTTCTAATAATCTCACGAGCGAAAGTTTGACTTTACCATCCGAAGACGAGTTTTTGTAAATTTTCTTTCTAATGAGGAAACACTTTACTACCAGAAGAAAAAATTCAGCAAGACTCCTTCAAGAATCCATTCATCTTAAGGTTGACATCTTTCCATTGAATGGGTTTTGGAAACAATTTCTTTGGAAAATTAAGACAACACTTTTTATGAATCTTTACAACAATATCGCACTATCTTCCCCTTCTAACTGTGATATTTATGAGTTTTGATCGATACATGCAATATTTTTATCTTTTAAAAGGATCTATGACGATAGTGGTTTCAGACAAATTAACTATTAAAGACTTTAAAGAAGCAGATAGAACTGGAAAATAAATTTAAATTTTCCAAGTGGAGGTACGTGGCGTTGTCCTTCTAGATCGATGAGATCCTTGGTAAACCAAGATATTTAAATCTCCTTTGGACCCAAATCTGACTTAGAACAGATCAATAGCCCGCACGCTATAAGTTTAGAATCCATGTTAAAACTTTTTAATATACCTTGCTTTAATTGATTAAAAATTTTATTAAGGCTTTAGCAATCTTGATTATTAGAAAGGCTCAAACAAAAATATTAGATCTGGATCCTAGAACTAATATTTAGATGGAATGGGGGAGAAGAGAAGATACAAATCTCCTTTGGACCCAAATCGACTTAGAGATCCGCAGTCTCTTTGCTTCGAGAACGTCAGATTTTTATGGAATGGGGAGAAGAGAAGATACAACGAAAGGCAGATCTGATATAGAAGATCAGATCGCCGATCATGCATAAAACTTTAAATAAATTACAGAAAATTAAATTGCTTTAAAAGTAAATTACTGAAATTTAAAGTGCATAAAAGTAAATTGCAGAACTTTAAACTAATTACAAACTTTAATTGCTTTAAAATAAATTACAAATTAAATGCTTACGTTTAATTAAAGGCTTTGAATTGAAATTTAAAAAGGAAAATTAGAAAGACAGGATTAGATCCTTGATGTCTTTCTCAAGATTTCCTTAGAAAAGAAAGAGAAGAAAGAAAAGAAAGGGAAAATCACAAGATAGGAAATAATTCCTTGAAGTCCTGATCCTCGTTTCCCAGAGAGAGAAAAGAAAGAAGAGAAGGGAGAGAAGAAGAGAGAATTCTAAGAAATGAGAACTCTGAATGGGTCTTAGTCTCCATTCGTGTTTAAATATACAAATTTTTAAACTGTAGCGAAACCCCATTCACTTGTAGCTGGGGAGTCGTAGCTTTTAAATCAGAGCGAAACTGTTCAATGTAGCGGAGCTGTAGCTTTTTACATTGTCTTTACTGTAGCTTCATACGACTTTACTTGTGTCTTTATACGGAGGAAATACAGAGGACTATTACAAAATATAAAAAATCGGGTGAAGAGACATGTGCGCTCTCATTTGTGTCCAGGGGACCACCCGGAAAAAACAAAGAAATTTACAGAAAAAGGAAATTACTTTTTTTTTTTACAATAGTAAACATATTATTTACTATGCTTTACTAGAGGGAAAATTCCAAAGCAGTCGTCTTCATTTTCGTCTCCAAGAGAAATAAAAGGCTCTTCTTGATCATCATTTGACGAGCTGGCGGCAGACGTCTCTGATCTTGAAGCAAGGAGTTGTTGCATAACTTTGAAATACTCATCTTCAGTTTTGGCACTGGCCAAGAGTGATTGGGCTTTGGATTTCTGAGAAAGAAATGTCTGTTGGGCTTTAGTGTGCTTTAGGATTGGTTCAAGGAAACCTTTTGAATAGAGCCAGTTACGAATTAGATTGTCATTTAACTATGTTTGTTCATCAAATTTTGACCACCATTTGACTTTAAATGTTCTTTGTAAGATAAGTTGGGCTTCATGGGTATGATACCTAAGGTTCCACATCCAGACCCATGGAAGGAAGAAATTTGTACAGAAGTAAAGAAATGGAGGAAACCTTTTCTCTGCATCAGAAGGGATATAATGGGCTTTAATGAGATTTAAACAGTGGGTAGGATTTGGAGTTAGAATGTCTGGAATTGGGCCAAAATGGTTCCACCATTGTTAAAACCAATTTGGAAGGCTTTGGACGGTTATTTTCAAATTAAAGAAAAATAATCAGGAGTGAGATTTTTTAGGGTTTTGTATAAAGAATGTGTTAAACCAGGCTTATTGATAATCCTAGTAGGAATAGGTCAAACAATGTGGCAGACACATTTGAAAATTGGCGGGGAATCTCTTTTGGTTGTGGAGTTGGTCATTCCACTGTTTTGGGCTCAAGACTTTTAGAATAGTAGCAGTGGAATAGGCAGGTTCTTTATGGGTTTCACTGAGAAAGAAGTGTTTAAATTTTATTGACTCAGTACCTTCAAGAATAGCTTCATAATAGAGTTGGGGCTTTGTTAAGTCCCATGGTTTAAAAAACCATCCAGGGGGAAAAGAGTTTGAAATTGCTTGAAATGGGTCAGAATGGTAAAATCCTTCATCCACTGTCAAAATGTTTTGGAAGTAGGTCTTATCAAACCAATCCGAGGTTTTCTTTGAAAGCTTTGATTGTGAAAGAACAATCTGAGAAGATGAACTTTCACCAGAAAAAACAATCTTTTAAGAAGAAGGTTTTGTAGTAATTTCTTTAGAAACAGGTTTTTCTTTTGGAGAAATTTGGTTTTGTGAAAAACTTTGTATAGCAAGCAAAAATTTAAGGGAACTAAAAATGGATTTCATCCATTCATTTACCTGATCCTGCGAGGCAAGGGCTTTAACTTTTGATTCATCTTCTTCTATCATGTCAATCCAAGATTTGATCGGCATGGCTGATGATAATAATTTTTCTTTAGGGGGAGAAGAGACTTTGGAAGGTGTTTGGGACTCAGGGTCCTTGAGGATCCCTTTCCCTTTGTCTTTTGTCTTTCTATGAGGCATTATCTGTTTTGAAGAAATTCTCTCGTTAGAAAATCAGGAACAAAATTTTTATCTCCTTTAATAAATTCAATGTCAAAATCAAAAACACTCAAAATAGCTTGCCAACGTCCAAATATTTGTTTAGAAGCAATGTTTTGAGTATCCTTTTCTAAAACATGTTTGGCAGCTTTACAATCTATCCTAAGCAAAAATTTCTGATTTAATAGATCATTTTGAAATTTTGAGATGCATAAAACTATGGAAATGATTTTTTTTTAATAGTAGAGTAATTTCTTTGGCATTCATTCCAATGTGCAGAAACATACTGTACTATTTATTCTTTATTATTATCAACTTGTTTTAATATACCTCCATAACCTAAGTCTGATCCGTCAGTCTCTACAATCTTAGGTAATGCAGGGTTTGTAAGAAATAAACATGGGATATTTTTTACAGTTTCTTTTATGAATCTGACAATTTTAGTATGTTCATCTGTCTAGGCAACAGGAATTTTCTTTAACCTATCATGTAATGGTTTGGAAATCCTATTAATGTTAGGACAGAAATCAAGAACATAATTTAAACTTCCTAAAAATCTTTGTAATTGGGTTTTGTCAAGAATTTTATCAGGAAATTTATCAGTAAATGTAAGTGATCTTTCTATTGGCGTGACAGTTCCTTTAGAAATGTAATGACCAAGGAATCTGACCTTTGTTTGAAACAAAGATACTTTAGAACTAGAAACGGTTAAGCCAGCCTTTCTAGTAACGAAGTAAAAAGTCTTTAGGTGTTTAAAATGTTGATCAATTATTTGGGAGAAGATCAACACATCATCAAAATAGACAATACAAAACTCAGAATAAGGGTTATAAATGTCGTTCATAACCCTTTGAAATTCCGAGGGAGCATTTTTTAATCCGAATGGCATAACAGTCTATTCATACTGTCCAAATGGAACAGTAAAGGCGGTTGTATAACGGTCTTTAGGGTGAATTTGAAATTGTCAAAATCCTGATTTCATATCAAATTTGGAAAATATGAAAGCAGAATGTAATTTTTGAAGCAAGTCTTTTTTATTAGGTATAGAATACCTAATCCATTTCAGTGCTTTATTCAGAGGTTTGTAGTTTATGACAAGTCTTGGTGTTCCTCTCTCTGTTTCAGAGTTTTTATTGACATAGAAAGCAGCACAAGACCATGGAGATCTAGATTTTACAATAAGGCCTTTAGACTTTAATTCTTTTATCTCATTTTTACAGTGTTGTTCCAATTCCATATTCATTTGAATTGGGCGCGCTTTAGTAGGGATTTGTTTTTCATCAAAAGAGTTTTCATAGGGTAAATCAACCATGTGCTGTTTTCTGTTCCAAAAGGCAGATGGTAAATCAGCACATATTTTTTTTTCAATTAGGGCTTTAAAATTAGAGAATTTTCTTTTTACAAAGTCGTTTTGTAATTGACTTTCAATCCTTTGTATACCTAAATCTTTTTTCAAACAAATGAGGTCATTTTGTTTGGATTTGAGGAGGTTGTTAATTTGATTTTGGTAAACAGAACAAGCTTTTACAATATTCAAATTTCTTGTTTTCGGTTTTTCTATAAAAGGGAAAATGAGTTTTTTATTCTTTGCTTTAAACGATATACTATCATAATTGACAGTATAAGGGGTGATGGGGTTTATAAAAGGAGTTCCTAAAATGACAGTATGGTGTATATCATCCGTAAGAACAAAAGTAGTTTTAAATTTAAAACTGTCATTTAAAATTGAAGCATCAACTTTGGATTTGATATTAAGCTTTGAATTGTTAGCGGCAGAAAGTCTTTCCTTTGTTTTCTCATGAAATCTTTTAGGGACAATATCTTCTCTTATACAATTCAAATCAGCACCAGTGTCAAAAAGGGCAATGGTGTCAATTTCAAAATCTTTAGAAAAATTTAAAGTAATTTTTATTAAATATTTCCTTATTGTGATTTTCTTTAAAACAAAAAGAAAATCATTGGGTATCGACTCAATGTTTTCAAGGCTTTGATTTCCATTATCATCATTATCAGTTTCTGATTCTGATTCTTTTTCAACATTGTCTTGGAGTTGTTTTTGTAAGAGAAGTTGAATGGTTTCAGAATCACTCTTTTGTTTTTCTTTTAATTCTTTTATCTCAATCTTGATTTCTTTAATCTCTTTCTGGAGGTCTTGGACATTAGGAGGGTTTTTCTTCTTTTTCTTTTTATCCAAGATTTCAGTAAGATCATAAGTATTTTTCTTTACTGTTGGGATTTTAGAAGCTTCTGATTTGTCTCATACTTCTAAAGTTTTTAGAAATTTATCGAGATATTCTCTTTGTAAGGTAAGGTCAGAAATGTGTTTGACTAATTCAAGAAAAGTTTCTTGATCTTTAGTTAAGACATTGATTTTCTTTAAGTAGGATTCTAATTGGCTTATATCAGTATCACTACTGTAATCCGTTTCAGAATCAGAGTCATTTAACTCGTCAATCTGTAAGGGCTCACTATCTCCCGTCATAGACGACTCAAAGTCAGAAAACTCTATCATCAAAGAGGTTATTTTTGAAAATGTTTCTTCATCAAGGCCAAGCTCGTGGAGCTTCCTGCTCATCCTACAAAACTTTGCAGTGTGGCCTTTCATTCCACATTTGAAACATGTGGCTTCTTTGTAGTTAAAATGGGCTTTTTACTTGGGTTTGAATTCTTTCTTTTTAGAGAATTGTTTTTTATAAGGTTTCGAAGGTTTCTTATAAAATAGTTCTCTAAACTTATGGAAGGATTTCTTATGGCTTTTGGACTTGTAATGTCTTTTGTAAGGTTTGGTAGAACAGTTACCATTACAATCTTTGGGAGTGGAAGTTTTAAAGGGGTCATAATTGAATTGTTTACAGAAACTTCCTAATTCTTGCTTAGATTTCCTAAGCTCCCATTTAATTCGTTTCTGTAATTTCAAATCTTGACATATCTTTAAACCTTCCTTATTGACGAAACTGACAAGTTCACCGTAGGTGAGCTCATCATAAGGAATACGGTTGTCATACAAGGCTTTAATGGAATTTCTAACCTTTTCTCCTAATAGGGTAGGTAAACCTGCAAGGAATTTTTCCTTCCAAGTTATGTGATTTGCATCATCCCTAAGAAAGAGTCTGGTAAAGAATGTGGTTTTATAGCTTTGGAATTCACTAAGTTTTCTACATATCAAGTTATGTAGAAGTTCAGCATTTTTATCTCTAAGGTGAGAAGGGTCACCTATAAAATGAAGGGATATAGTCAAAATCAAGGTAGCAACAGCATTTTGAATTGGACTATTGATTTCATCCAGAATGGGGATTCTATCCTCATCTGTTTGGATAGAATTTAGAATGTCTAATTGTTGCTGTTTAGTAAGAAGATGATCCCACCAACCCTTTAATTGACCAGTTAAACCAGCAATTAGGATTTCTGCAATGGTTTTGTCAAAAGTTCCTGATTGGGTTTTATAAGTATTAGCAGCCATGGTCATTTGTTGCAACAATCCTAAGATGTTATATTCTGACATACCATCAATATTCCACTCATAGACCGAGGATACATTAAATCGTGATTGGTTTAATGCACTAGGCCTGTTATCTATGGCTAAATCTGGTGGAGACTTGACAGTAGGTAGGGCTAATTCCCAATGGATTTTATTGGCTTTAGGAGTTGATTCTTCTTTAAAAGCTTCTATGTCAAAAGAGGCTATAGAGAAGTTGTCCTGCTCTAGTACACCAATCCTGCTAGATTGGGCACTATCAGGAGCTATTTGAGTTTTACTAGAAGAGGAAGCTTCTATCCTATCTAGTTGGTCTCTAATGGCTTTAGCAAAATCTAATTTCGATTCTTCAACAAGCTTTTGACTATGTTTCGAAACATGGAATGGTTTGAAAATAGGTTCTTTAAACTTTTTATCAGAATCTGGTTTTGTTGAAATAGGTTTTGATGAAATAGGAGAAATAGTTATGGTTGACTTTTGGATTTGGTCTTCTATCCTAATCAACTGTTTTCCTATCGTGTTTAAATTAGCATTACAGAAATTATTCCGTTGGATAATGCTATCTAAATCCGTTTTTGGGTCTTTATGGATTTTGTATGGATAGACTTTAATCTTAATAGGTGGTTCACCATGGTCGATGGATAAACTTCTAAGAGGTGGATGCTCAGATTCTATGATTTTATCACCATCTGAAAGGTTTCATTCAGGGATCTTCTTTCTAACAGTAATAGGGTTTGAATTTTTAAAAGGATAAGAAATGTTGTTGTTAAAAGCATACATTTCAAACCAATCAAAAAACAAAATATGGATTTTATGTAAATTTACAAATTTATAATATTCTTCTTGTATTTCTTTTCTCTGGTTTAAGAAATGTTTAAAAAACCAAAGTCTTTTTTCTTTATTAACGTCAAAATAAAAATTATTATAAAGTAGAGTTTTATCTAATTCAAATTCTTTTTCTATGACATTAATCACATTTTCCGTAACTGCAGAAAATGTAGGAGAAGTCGGAGGAGAAGGTTCCTTCTCTTCATGTCTTTGTTCCTGTTGATGACTAGTGTAAATTGGGTGTGGTACACTAGTGGTATAGTCAACAGAATGTATGGAAGAACTAGGTATATCCGAAGTGGAAAACCTAGGTTGACTTTTTACAGGTTGAAAAGGAAGATTTATAACTGAAGGGATTTTTGTAAATTTTCTTTCTAGTGAGGAAATACTAGTTTTAGAATCTTTATCGGAGAATCTAGAAGATGTAGATCTCCTGAACGAAAGTTTGACTTTACCATCTGAATACTGAGTCACATTTTGCAAATCTGTATTAGGCTCAAGTTGTTTTGGTATTATTAGAGCAGTGGCTCCTTCAAGAATCTATTCATCGGGAAGGTTGACATCTTTCCATTGAATGGGTTTTGGAATAACAGTGTTTGCTTTGGAAAGGTCAATCTGCAAGAGAAGAGTCTCATCTCTTTCTGACGGGAATTTATGTTGCGTATTAATGGTGCGTTTACTTCTAAGGAATGGGAATGTGGTGGAATGGGAATGGGCTGGGAATGGGAATGGGCTGGAATGGGAATGAGGAATGGGAATGTGATTTCAATGTTTACTTGGCAAAAATAAATGGGAATGAGAATATGCTGTAATGCCATTGATGTGTTTACTTGGCAAAATAAATGGGAATGAGAATATGCTGTAATGCCATTGATGTGTTTACTTGGCAAAATAAATGGGAATGAGGAATGGGAATCATAATCAATTTATCAAAATACCCACAGTATTAAATAATGTAATTTTCATTGACTAGATACATGTATAAATATTATTATAAAAATGATATTAATTAAAAAATAAAATTAATAATAATAATATTTTAGTTATTATTATTATTATTATTATCATTATTAACAATAAAAATAATGATAAAAATAATAATTAATTTATCATTATTAACAATATTATCCTTATTGTTGTTGTTATTATTATTATTATTATTAAATTTTATTAACTTTACTATTTTAGTTATTATTAATTGTTGTTATTATTATTTTTATTAATATTATCAGTATTAATATTTATTATTATTATTAAAATTAAATTTTATTAACTTTATTATTTTAGTTATTATTATTTTTATTAATATTATCATTATTAACATTTATAATTATTATTATTAAAATTAAATTTTATTAACTTTATTATTTTAGTTATTATTAATTATTTTTATTAATATTAAAATTTATTATTTTAGTTATTATTAATTATTATTATTATAATTAAATTTTATTAGCTTTATTATTATAGTTATTATTAATTATTGTTACTATTATTATTATTATTATTATTAAAAATAAATTTCATTAACTTTATTATTTTATTTATTATTAATTATTTTTATTAATATTAATATTTATTATTTTAGTTATTATTAATTATATGAATTTTATTAACTTTATTATTTTAGTTATTATTGATTATTGTTATTAATATTAAAATTTATTATTTTAGTTATTATTAATTATTGTTATTATTATTTTTATTAATAATAATAATTATAAATGTTAATAATGATAATATTAATAAAAAATAATAACAATAATTAATAATAACTAAAATAATAAAGTTACTAAAATTTAATAATAATAAAATTAATAATAATAATAATAATAACAACAATAATAAGGAAAATATTGTTAATAATGATAAATTAATTATTTTATTAATTATTATTTTTATCATTATTTTTATTGTTAATAATGATAATATTAATAATAATAATTATTATTATTATTATTAACTAAAATAATAAAATTTAATAATAATAATAATTATTATTATTATTAATAACATTTAAAATAATAAAATTATTTGTGATTTGAATAAGGGTAATTTAGGAAATATGAAAAAATAAGAAGGATAGAAAAGTAAATTTATGTTTCATTCCCATTCACACATTTTCATTCCCAACCCCCCCATGGGAATTTATTCCTTATTCCCAAATTATGTGGGACCCACACATTTTATTCCCATTCATAAATTACATTTTGACAAGTAAACATGGGTTTCATTCCCATTCCTTCATTCCCATTCCCCATTCCCATGAAGTAAACACACCATAAACGCTGAGATCATGGCTTTATAAGATATTTTGAAGATTAATGCAACTGGAACAGATCCTTCTAACATGTGATAGTTATGAGTTTTGATCTGTAATATCATGCTTTTCAGAATATTTTTATCTTTTAACGAAACCATATGTTTGGATAACAGTCAAAAGAAATTGGTCCTTTACAGAGACTAGATTCAATACTACTGAGTAAGGAATCATCAAAGGAGATAAACCTCCCATCCCTGAGGACAGCTAAAATTGAAGTATTTAATCCTTCTTTAGTAAGGGGTTTTATGCCTACTTGGATTAAACCGATGTGAATATAATTAAAATTCTTTTCTTTTAACTTCTTTAACAAATGTTCAGAAAACAAATGAATTGTCTCAAATGGCTTTGAAAGGGTGATGTCTCTTTCTTCAGTCTTTATAACGCAATCAATCTTGAAAAAAATCAAGTTCTTTCATTTTATAAATTTTGTCTTTAGAAACTTTTGGTAAATCACAATTGTCGATTTCTTTATTAAAATCTTCAATAAGGAATTCTTCTGAATTCACTACGTTCTTTGAAACACTAGTCTTCTCGAAAGAAGAGCTAGAGAAAGATGATGTTCTATGAAGTAGAGAATCCATGTTGTTAAAACTTTTTTAATCGGTTCCTAAATGGGTGCCTACAGGTATGGTTTTACTGCCCTATGCGGATCCCTGTCCTAAAACGGGTCTTACTACCAGTAAAAATTCAGCATACACAGAAAACAATTTCGAAAATTAAGACAACACAGAATCTTTACAACAATATCACACTATCTTCCCCCTGGCTCTGATACCAATAGGAAAAGGTGATATTGTTGTAAAGATTCTGTGTTGTCTTAATTTTCGAAATTGTTTTCTGTGTGCGCTGAATTTTAGTAAGACCCAAAATCATAGAATCTGAGCATCCACCTCTTAGAAGATTATCCATCGACCATGGTGAACCACCTATTAAGATTAAAGCATCTCCATACAAAATCCATAAAGACCCAAAAAACGATTTAGATAGCATTATCCAACAGAATAATTTCTGTAATGCTAATCTAAACACGATAGGAAAACAGTTGATTACGATAGAAGATCAAATCCAAAAGTCAACCATAACTGTTTCTCCTATTTCATCAAAACCTATTTCAACAAAACTATATTCTGATAAAAAGCTTAAAGAACCTATTTTCAAACCATTCCAGGTTTCGAAACATAGTCAAAAGCTTGTTCAAGAATCGAAATCAGATTTTGCTAAAGCCATTAGAGACCAACTAGATAGGATAGAAGCTTCCTCTTCTAGTAAAACTCAAATAGCTCCTGATAGTGCCCAATCTAACAGGATTGGTGTACTAGAGCAGGACAACTTCTCTATAGCCTCTTCTGACATAGAAGCCTTTAAAGAAGAATCAACTCCTAAAGCCAATAAAATCCATTGGGAATTAGCCCTACCTACTGTCAAGTCTCCACCAGATTTAGCCATAGATAACGGGCCTAGTGCATTAAACCAATCACGATTTAATGCATCCTCGGTCTATGAGTGAAATATTGATGGTATGTCATAATATAACATCTTAGGATTGTTGCAACAAATGACCATGGCTACTAATGCCTATAAAACCCAATCAGGAACTTCTGACAAAGCCATTGCAGAAATCCTAATTGCTGGTTTTACTGATCAATTAAAGGGTTGGTGGGATCATCTTCTCACTAAACAACAACAATTAGACATTCTAAATTCTATCCAAACAGATGAGGATAGAATCCCCATTCTGGATGAAATCAATAGTCCAATTCAAAATGCTGTTGCTACCTTGATTTTGACTATATCCCTTCATTTTATAGGTGACCCTTCTCACCTTAGAGATAAAAATGCTGAACTTCTACATAACTTGAGATGTAGAAAACTTAGTGAATTCCAAAGCTATAAAACCACATTCTTTACCAGACTCTTTCTTAGGGATGATGCAAATCACATAACTTGGAAGGAAAAATTCCTTGCAGGTTTACCTACCCTATTAGGAGAAAAGGTTAGAAATTCCATTAAAGCCTTGTATGACAACCGTATTCTTTATGATGAGCTCACCTACGGTGAACTTGTCAGTTTCGTCAATAAGGAAGGTTTAAAGATATGTCAAGATTTGAAATTACAGAAACGACTTAAATGGGAGCTTAGGAAATCTAAGCAAGAATTAGGAAGTTTCTGTAAACAATTCATTTATGACCCCTTTAAAACTTCCACTCCCAAAGATTGTAATGGTAAGTGTTCTACCAAACCTTACAAAAGACATTACAAGTCCAAAAGCCATAAGAAATCCTTCCATAAGTTTAGAGAACCTTTTTATAAGAAACCTTCGAAGCCTTATAAAAAATAATTCTCTAAAAAGAAAGAATTCAAACCCAAGCAAAAAGCCTATTTTAACTACAAAGAAGCCACATGTTTCAAATGTGGAATGAAAGGCCACACTGCAAAGTTTTGTAGGATGAGCAGGAAGCTCTACGAGCTTGGCCTTTATAAAGAAACATTTTCAAAAATAACCTCTTTGATGATAGAGTTTTCTGACTCTGAGTCTTCCATGACGGGAGATAGTGAGCCCTTACAGATTGACGAGTTAAATGACTCTGATTCTGAAACGGATTATAGTAGTGATGCTTATATAAGCCAATCAGAATCCTACTTAAAGAAAATCAATGTCTTAACTAAAGATCAAGAAACTTTTCTTGAATTAGTCAAACACATTTCTGACCTTACCTTACAAAGAGAATAAAGGCCTTATTGTAAAATCTAGATCTCCATGGTCTTGTGCTGCTTTCTATGTCAATAAAAACTCTGAAATAGAGAGAGGAACACCAAGACTTGTCATAAACTACAAACTTCTGAATAAAGATCAAATGGATTAGGTATCCCATACCTAATAAAAAAGACTTGCTTCAAAAATTACATTCTGCTTTCATATTTTCCAAATTTGATATGAAATCAGGATTTTGGCAAATTCAAATTCACCCTAAAGACCGTTATAAAACCGCCTTTACTGTTCCATTTGGACAGTACGAATGGACTGTTATGCCATTCGGATTAAAGAATACTCCCTTGGAATTTCAAAGGGTTATGAACGACATGTATAACCCTTATTCTGAATTTTGTATTGTCTATATTGATGATGTGTTGATCTTCTCCCAAATAATTGATCAACATTTTAAACACCTAAAGAATGTGTTAAACTACAAACCTCTGAATAAAGCACTGAAATGGATTTATTCTATTCTCTAAAAATTAGAAAACTAATTTTTCTATTATTCTATTCTCTAAACATATTCCATTTATTTTTTTAACTCAAATTATATCTGTTTTACTACTCCTTTTCTAAATTAAACTAATTTTTCTATTATTCTATTCTCTAAATTTTTTCAATATAGTTTTATTTCAAAATAGATAAAACAGATACACAAAAAAAAGTAGATGAATAAAAGAATATATTAAAAAGAAATAAGAACAAATAAATAACACAACTAATTAAGAGAATAATAAAAAATTAAATCTGAAATATGAGATGAAATCATAAATTATGCTTATATTAATTGTTCGAGTATTTGAGTAATGACTAATAGTCATAGAGAATAGAGAAAACTACTAGATTTTTTTTTCTTTTTCTTCTTAAGTGGAAAGTAGAGGAAGGAGGATTTTTTTCTCTCTCTCTCTTTCTTTCTCTCTCTCAAACACCAAGACCATATCATGTCTTGATTGTTGGAGGAAAAATTTAATGGATAAATAATAAAATGTGGGGCTTTTATAGAGGTTTAAAATGAATATAAAACTTTTGAAATATAACATATTAATTCTAACAATGAAATAGAGAATTTTTAGGATTGAAACTATTAATTTATCGGTTTTGTAGAAATTAAACCTACTAAGTACTACATTAAATAAACTTTATACGAATTTGATAGTTTATTTAGGAAAAGATAATTACAAAATAATAACAAATTAAATGAATAATAATGACTTTTAAATTCACTTTCCCCTTTTATATACAAAATAATCATCTCGTGGGGCCTTCATATAAAGCAGGGCCCTAGGCAACCGCTTAAGTTGCCAAGAGGTTGAGTCGTTATTGCTCGTGTGATGATGATCCCGGTGAGTATTAAGAGTTATATTCCTTGGGCACTATTTGGTGTAGTTTTGTTATGTATTTTTGTATGATTTCATGTTTGCGTGTGTAATGTGTTTAGTGTAGAGTTATGTCATAGGATTATGTATAAGTACTAATGCACTACTTTATTTTTATATATATATATATATATAATTATATTCACTCATTGAATCGCAGGCTCACTATTTTCTAATTTACCTCATATTTCTTAGGTTTTCCATAGGATTTTGTGCAGTTCGGTTCCTAAATAGTTGATGTTGGGCTACAAGATGCATTACTGTATGAGTTTCAATTTGAGCACATCTATATTTAAATGTATATATTTGAAGTGTATGTATGTACAATGATACATGAATTGTGCAAGTTTTGAATATATTTTCAAATGAGACACAAATGTTATTATATGATTATGGTAGAGCTCGAGGCTAGTTTTGCATGTTCATGAATTAAGTTTATGTTATGAGTTTTAGATATAAGATTGCATGATTCGCCTCGAATCCGACGACTGCAAAAATTCAGGTCTTTAGCAATGAAATATTTTCATTGCCTTAGGTATGTTTTGGTGACAAAAAATAATTTCATCACCAAATATATAAGGAAAAATATTAATATTTATCTCAAGATTTTAGCAATAAATTTTTAGATACGATATTTAGATTTTTTCGCTACATGTATATTTTTCGTAACAAAATTTTAAACTCGTAATTGAAAATATTCGTTTAAAGATTTAAGGTGGTTAACTTTCCACCTATGAAAATTAAGTTTCGTCACTAAAAAAAAAAAGAAGATTCAGATTATTTTCCAACAAAATTAAGCGATGAATTTACATTTCGTCACTAAAAACTCCAGTTCTATATTTATATCTCATTTACTTCATTTCTTTCATTCTTTCTTTCTATCATTCTCTCATCCTCTTACTCCCTTACTTTAATTCTTTAATTTTGTCATCTCTAAATATGTAATTCTTATTTTCTAATTTAATTTCTACTTCATTTCTCTTTTTCTTTTAACATAGTGTAATGTTTTTTTACTGACCTTATTTATTACAACTTATATTATTAATATGTTTATGTTTATTATGTTACTAATTATTGTGTGTTTATTAGGAAATATTGAAGATCAATTACACAAAGAAGGAGAAAATCAAGAAATTTATATTCATTTGTAAAAATTTTCTTTTAAAAAAATAGATATTGAATTTTGTAATTATTTTTGTACTTTTCATCAATAATAATAATAATTTTTAAATTAATTAATTCTCTTTTTATCATAATGGTATTAATTATCATTGTAATTTAGTGTTAAAAATGAAAATATTTTAAAAATAGTAATAACAATTAAATGTTAGGAAAATGATATCTTTTAACGATGAAATAATTTTCATTGCTAAAAATACTTTTAGTGACAAATATTATTATTTCGTTACTAAAAGCAATTCTAACGATCGATGAAATAATTTTCGTTGCTAAAAAGCATTTTTAGAGATGCACTATTATTTGTGGCTAAAAATTCGATGAAAATTTATCTGAAAATTCGACGCCAAAGACCTAATGCAACACTTCTATTGCGATGAAAATTTTGTCATCGCTATAGCATTTAGTGACGAAAATTATAAGTTTTGGCAATGAAACTATTCATCACTAAAGCTCTTTTTTGTTGTAGCAAACATATAGATAAGGGCGGGTTGTGTCAGTTATTCAGTTATCTCAAATTAAATCAACTTCTGTTTTAGACACCACGATTCCTCTGTTAACCTTAAACACTTAGTTTCAATTTCCTTTCATCAGAGTTTAAAAAAACAAGAGAGCCAATCCCCAGTACGTGATATATATATTTTTTTTCCTTAAACAACCAACCACATTTATCCCTTAATAGCCCTTTAATCTCTATATATTTTTCAGATTTAATTTCAATTAAATTCTAGTGCAATAAAAAACAAAATTGATTTTCCTTCATTTCTCTAAACTAATGGGTGCTCTTTGAGATCCAATTTCTCATTCACTCAAGTACCAATTTGAGTGTTTTATGATACTTATAAAAAGCTCACGGATGAGATTCTGAATCATCTATATAAATATATTTTTTCAATATTCATCTTGCTCAAAATTGGCCTTAAAATAGCAATTTTATGCTATTTTTCTAACATTATATAGTTTTGTGTTAAATATAATCAATGAATATTATAGTTCTAGTGTTAAATATTATTATTTTATGATTTACAAAAATTTATTATATGCCATCGAATATGTTCCAACTAGATTAAATTTCTAACTATATCATTGTATGTGTTAGGAATAAGGATCCTCTCATAATTTGACTTTCTTAAATTATTAAAAACGTACTATCATAATCTTTGGTGACATTGCACTTGATATAAAAGATATTAACATACTCTAATCAGAATTGCCCTCACTCTAGTTGATTTTTATTTATGGTAAACACTACTTCAGTTCTTATGGTTTTAATCAATTAATTATTCTGTCTATTATTTTCATGAAAAATTAATAAATAAATAAATAAACACAATTCAACAATTCAATCCATAATCTTGTGCTAATTCATATTAGAGTGCCAAGTATAATCCTTCGGTTGCAATTGCATGTAGTTATTATGAAAATAGTATTTTGACCACAATAGATAGAAGACCCATTTGCGATTGCTTTTTTTTTTTTTTTTTTTTTGAGAAGCATTTGAGATTGCTTTTGAGAGATCAAAAAGTGAGATAAAAAAATAAAAAAATAAATAAAATAAAAATATCTATTTTATTTATTAATTGTTTCACACACACACACACACACACAATAGAAAATATTATATACATATGTTTATTAATGTGTAAATAAATTTTATTCAATAATATGTCAATTTCAGTTATTTATATTCTTATAATAGTTTAACAATCAGATTTACTGTGGTGGTTTCTAACGGTGATGGCTGGATTTTGGGTGCTAGATGATGGTGATGGCAGCAGTTAGTGGTAGCGGTTACTTAATTGTGGCAGCGGCAATGGTGGTGGGTGTGGCGACGACTAGGGTTTCTTAATTTGCTTTTTTTTTTTTCAGTGATGGATTTGGTGAGGATGGATATGGGTATCTAAAAAAGCTATGCAATCCGCATAGAACTGCTTTGATATCAATTGATGATGCAAAAAAGGTTAAAATTTGATTGACAAAAGAAATTAGATTTCTGAATATTGAAATTTTATTAGAAAAGTTTGAATTACCAAAACTAGGGTTTGGGCCCTTTATAATAACGTAAATTTATCAAAATGGGCAAATTCAAAGTATAATTTTAAGAATATAATTCTCTTAATCTAAATAAGAAATCCAAAACAAACAGTGTCTAAATCCGATATCTAAAAAATAAAAAATAAAAATCCTAAAAGAAATAGGAAAAATAAGAAAATATTTTAAGACTTAAAAGCGGCCAGGAAAGAAGTAGAATTTTATTTCAATCTTGGGGCGGAATAACCTTAGAGGACAGCAGTTTGAACCCCCATATTATAATATGAGAGTATTTTTTTCTTAATTAACATTGAATGAAATAATCTTCTTTCTTATCTAAATGTGAAGAGTAGATATCTCTCGAATATTAATGAAGGTTAAAAATTTAGGAAGAGTTCTATTAGTAGTGATGTAAGTTGATTTCAGTAATAATTTAATTTATAAATATCAGTTATAATCTCATATAATATCAGTTATAATATGAGCAATAGTCTCATGTACTAAAAAAAAAACTTCATGACTTTTTATGATAATTATTCAAATACAGGGGTATCGCTATAAAATAACCCTAAAATCAGTTATCAAATTGATGATTTGCCTTTTTTTAGTTTGAACTAAATTGATGGTCCGTTAATTTCTTTGGTATGGGGTTTAACAAAAGAACCCTAAAACCCTAACTGGGACTGTGTTTCAGTTTCAATATTGCCGGCCATGGATCATTTCAAGAATGTGTACGATGTCAAATTGAAGCCTCGGATGCTCAGAGGTTTGATCGAAGAGCATTTTCCTGAAGAAACTCAACCCACTAGGATCCGATACGAGCTGTCAAAAATTGCATTTCTTATAAGAACTCACAAATTGTTATCAGAATCTGTTAATGATTCGATGGAGAAGAAGCTTGTTGATAGCTGGAAATCAGCTGTTGATGAATGGGTCGTTCGAGTTTCAAGTCTTGTTTCATCTAATATGGTAAAAGTCATTGTTTTGTTTTATTATATACTTAAAATCTTTTTTTTGTTCGCTTCATCATATGTTTTTAAGATGAAAAATAAGAAATTCAAAAGCCACACTGATTTTTACTGAGTTAGTTAACTGTCTACAGTTTCTGATCATTGTATTCAGCAAAATTAATAGCGTGCAGAGGGATACACCGATTATTATAATTTTGCAATTTCTAGTTAGCATTTTTACTGGGATGCTATTCTATTTTTAAATCCATTTTTGGAGTTGCACCAGGGAATTTATTTTGAATTTAATATTATTCAAATGCAACTTGATCGTTTCTCTGTCTTTAAAATCTTCTGTTGAATGCTTATCTGTACGTCTTCGTAGCCTGATAAATGTTGGACTGGAATCTGTTTGCTCGGATTGACTTGTCAAGAGTGCAATTATGATCGTTTCTTGGCATCGTACTCAGTATGGTTTAACAAGCTTTACTTACATATTCAGGTAAGTGATGTAATTTATTTATTTTTTCTTGTTGTGCATGATAAATGATCTTCTTTCATGTATGTAATTGGCTGTCCTAGAGTATGATGATTGAAAATCACTTGATAATTAACATTTCATTGGACCAAATTTCCTTCTTTGATTTGTGCTGACCTAATTTAGTGAAAGAAATAAACTTTCAGCAAAATTGCTTTGCTCTTTTAGGATATATCCATGATAAGTATATTCTATTGACTTTACTTCTTATTTATGGAGGAAAAAGATACTTGTTACTTTTACTTTTTATAGTTGAAATTCTCTTTATTTATTCACATTTAAATTTTAAGCATATTGTAAATGTATGAAGGGACAGCATTTGATGAGATACTGTAGTTCTAGTCTCAAAACTGTATAAGCCATGAACATCGTTGACTATGGCACTAACTTCTAAGATGGTTTATGAAATATTAAACATAGGATAGTTCTCATCGTCAGCCTTTATTATGTATCATTATGGTATGTGAACCTCTTATTTAATCCTTCTACAAGTCAAGTGCCACTAGTGAAGTTTTTGATTTCTAGATATGAGAACCTGTAACTGGTGAAGTTTTTGATTTCTGGATATTAGAACCTGTAAATGTTTAAATAATGCTAGATGTAAGAAATTGGACTTTATTTATGAGACCAATTTATTAATGAAAATTTGCTTGCGTTAAAGAATTTGATGTGTCTTTGTTTGTTTCGAATAAATATTGTTATGTCGATTCTAATCTTTAATTCATGACTGGCATTATGATGTCATTTGTCTCAATCAGCAATCATCAGAATCTCAATTTGTGAAGGTGGCTTCTTGTCACTCAATATTAGATCTGCTTACAAGGTTAGATTGCTTTGTTCTTCTCAATGCATTCATTCACACAAGATTTACATTTACATGGCATCCTTTTGGGCTTATGTTTCAAAGTATTTCAAGCTCTTTCTTTCATCTATTGCTCATGACTTAAAATAATAAATAGATTATTATAATGAGGAGATTCAATTAGAGCTCCATTTGGCCCAACTGGCTTTGACAATTTACTTAAAAAAAGGGAAAAAAATAAAAGTTTTAGGTGACAGGTGAGGACCTAGTGTTAGCATTTGAACTCTAATTAGTCAATTGAGGATTGAAGGCAAAATGTACTCTTGGAAGCCATATTAAATGCGGAGGTCCAGGAACTTCCTTGATGCACCGCACAGGTAAATATGGAAGCTGGGTATCCAGAAAGATTTTTGGGATAGATCTAGACACTAAGCAGGGACTGATTTTGCATTCTTTTGTGAACACCAGGTCCACTCTTGTCTTTGCTTCATTTTGAATATAATATACTATTTGCTTCCTTTCAAATGGATTATGGCTTGCAATGCTCAATGTTTCCTTCCAATATTTATGTCTGTTTTCATCTGTTACATTTAATTACTTGACTTCTGGGATTATTTCATTCATGAAATAGATTGGAAAAATTACCAAATGGGAAGAAAGATGGGAGTTCTCTTGCTGGAAAAATGATTCAACCACTTTTGAAGCTGTTAAATGAGGATAGTTCAGAAGCTGTATGGGTAATTCCCAATTTTTTATATTTGTTTGATAAAATTTTTCGTTAGGATTTTTTTGTGTACTTTTTGCTTGGGCCATCAAGCCATACTTGAAGGAAAAATGACTGCTAATATGGCTTTCTATCATTCACATTATAGAAAGTCATGTTGTCAGTCATTTTGCATGACTTTTGGACGTTCAGGCTTGAAGTCCTATGCTAAAGTACTTTGTTAGGAGATCTAAAAGTCGTATTGCTTCCTAGTAGTTTTTGTTTTCTTCATTTTCATGTTTTTCCATATTTTTACTCGATCAATTTTAGTCTTCTATGGAAATTCTTGTAGAAGATGATATTTTGTGCTTAGTGCTGCTGCAAATGGATTGATGACTTTCTGTTGGAAGATTATGATTTCTAAAGGGCAAGTTCATATTTATTTGAGGCTTTTATCGACCTGCTCTTGATGCTGTAAAAATATGTTGAGCATCATATTGTTACGTTGATGAAAACGCAATTGGATGAATCAATTGCCTTGCTTTCTTTTTTTCATCCAATTGCCTTGCTTTCTTTTTTTCATCCAATTGCCTTGCTTTCTTTTTCTCAGACACATATGAAAAAAGACAATCACAATTGTGAATGCATGGTGTTGACTCCACATTTGACTAACCACATGTCCCCTTTTTAACTTGGTAGGGTTAGGACATATGTGTTATCTTTCAGAGTTTGGAAGGGTTTTTCAATCTTTTGTATCATGCTGAATTTAATGTGCAATGCAGTTGTTGGTCAATTGTTTTCTCTATTGGTGTCCAAAATAGGATGAAGATATATTTTTCACTGTTGCTGCTTTGTTTATCTCTTTCATGGCCTAGTTTATTGCCTAACAGGGTCCACCTTTTGGGCTTGCAGGAAGGAGCAGCTCATTTATTTTGCACCATTTTAAATTCTTTTCCAGCTTCAGTTCGTCAGTATCTTGACAGTGTATGATTTTATACATCTCTTCAGACAATGAACTAGTGTTGCTGACAAGAAGAATTTGTTATGATATTTAGTTCTAAAAAATTATTCATGGTTCCACCATACTCGAATTTTTACCTCTTAATGGATCGTTTTTATGCACCTTATATAAAAAAACCTTGATTGAAGAAAGCCATTTAAAAAAAAAAAAAAAAGGCATCATGGGCTGAATAATGACTACAATACCACGGTACCCAGAAAGTAAAATTTGTTGGAGTACCTTATCATTATAGAAGCACATGGAAATCATCAAAATTGAATGGTTAATCACCAATGGTTCCCTGGACATATGTCATTTGTGTTCCATCAGAGGCATATTTGACTCTGCTTTATAAGAAACACGCCTAACAAAATGCCTAAAAAGCTGGTTTTGTTGTTTGACTGGACACTTGTTCTAGAAACCTCAGATTGGATGGCTACTGGGCTTCTAATTTTATGACAAAGCATCTTATTCACAGGCTGAAGTTATCATTGCTTCAAAACTTTTATCACATTAGATTGGATGGCTTCTGGGTTTTTAGTTAATGACAAAGGCATCTTATTCACAGGCTGAAGCTACCATTGCTTCAAAACTTTTATCAGGAAAATGCAGCGAAAATATGATGAAGGTAACGTGTTTCTTCTTCTTCTTCTGGTCTAGCTTTCTGGCATAAAACTAACAAGTGAATGCTGCGGATATGAACCTTTGCTGAATTTGTCCTGTCTCCTGCTTGGTGTTCTATGTTCAGAAACTTGTTTATTGCCTAGCATTGCTTCCAAAAGCCAAAGGAGATGAGGAAAGCTGGTGTTTGATGATGCAGAAAATCTTGTTGTTAATAAACAGTAACCTGAATGATAGGTTCCAAGGTTTAGAAGAAGGTACATGGTAGTTGGTACTTTATTTGCTTCCATTAGTGTTATGCAACTTGTACTTATATGTCTTTTTGATGCTTAGTCTCAAGATAATTCATTTATTATTGGAAATTGCCTATGTGATTCTACTCTTAAAAACTATTAGATTGAATTGCTTTTACGTTAAATAATAAATTATTTTGTTGCAATCCATTTGTACATAATAGTTTAAAATTCTTCATGATAATATAACTGTCTCACAACTTATATGCTAGCATTTTATATATGTTGATAATTCTGAACTTCGTATGTGATATTAGTTACTTATTGACAAAGGATCTAATAGATCCTATCATTGTATTGTTTATAATGTTTTCAGATTGAAAGCATATAGTTCATGGATTAATATTTTGGAAATTTTGTTCATTTTGATTTTTTTTTTTAAATTATACAACAGAAATTATGTTATAATTGTAAAGATTTATTTAATATTGATGATTTTATCACAACTTGTCATTTATCTAAATCAGTAAAAATTCTGTTTGCATTTTGATTCATCTTTCTGTCTCAGTTTGGGTCTCAGCCTTAAAAATGATATTTGTGATGCAAATCTCTATCTTTATCCATATTAAGTGGGAAGGAATATCAGGTCAATGGCTATTCTGGATCTGTTTTGGTGGGGCTGTCTTAAATTCTCTAAAATGATCTGAAACTTTTTGTTTGTTTTCTACAACTTTTAATACTCGTTTCTGGGGATGCTTTCAAGTAATTTGGTCCACCGTTGTATGTCCTTTTCTTTTATTCAACATTCATCTTACAGTTTCTTTTGAAGGAAAATATATATGTGTATGTATATATTACATAGAAACTCGGTTTTCGTTTCTTGCAGAAAATAAAGGTACTGAAGCTGTTAGAGCATTGGTCCCACCTGGTAAAAACCCTCCACCTCCCTTGGGAGATCATATGTTGCTAGGAGAGGCTGTAGATGATGCAGCAAAGAGGTCTGAGCGGTTGACAATTTCCGGTATCTCCATGCTGATATTTTGCTGTTCTACAATGCTTACAAGTTCATATCCTGTTCGGGTAATGACTGGTGTTTTCAAATAAATGAGAATATTTTATTAATTTATTGATGTAATTACCGAATTTTCCTTTCTTTTATTTTTCGAAATACTTAGAATGTGAATGGAATCTAATATATCTGAGAATATTGAATGGTCAACTAATAGGTGAACGTTCCTATTCGCCCATTATTAGCCCTTGTTGACAGGGTGTTGATGGTTGATGGTTCTGTACCTTGTTCCTCGTCGCCCTTTATGACTGCGATGCAACAACAATCTGCTTGTGTAGAACTTCCAGATTTACACTTGTACAGTTTGGAGTTACTGGCAGCAATTATAGAGGGTATGCACAGGTAAGCTATAGCATGTTTCCTTATTTACGTATTTGTTTTCCATTGTTTCTCATTGTCTCTTTGGAGAAGCCTGTTCTTATTGCACAAATTGATCCAGATTCTTTTATTGAGGCTTTCTGCAAGCATTGTTCTTGATCAATTTTGCCTAAACATAATTTTTTTAATTCAGCAATTCAGTGTTGTGACGTTGCATTTCAAGTTTGCTCGTTGCATGTGCTCCCACTTGAATTCATTGTTCATTTCTTGATTACCAATTGACTTAAACAGAGGATTTTGTGGTCATTGATTAATCTCTAATTGATGAATATAACAATGGATCGGATAGAGGTTATTGATCATTGACTAATGTTTAATATTTCACTTCTATTTCTTAATTTGCTGAAAGAGTTTGATGGTTCACCTTCACCCAAATTCTTTGTTTTACTTTTGCAGTCAACTATTACCACACGGTGCTTTTATCCTTAGATTAGTCAAACAATATTTTAAGAGATGCGCGTTGCCAGAGCTAAGGAGAAAGCTATACTCAATTACAAAACTTTTGCTCTTATTCATGGGTGCTGGTATGTAATCATCTCTTTAAATATTTTTGCAGCGGTTTACTCACACGTGCATTTTTAGTGGAAAATATGGACAAAATAATATAGTAATTGAACAAATCACTATTACTTTTCGCACACAGAAAAAAGTTACTATTTGGAGTTTTTCTAACCATAAAAGAGTATGATCTTTTTAGCTTGAATGTTGGTTTAGAAGCTCTGTTTTTCTATGTATTTGACGAATGGGCACTGATTATCTGAACAAACCACATTTTCAAGAGGCCAAAAAAAATATAATAATTTGTTCACACTTGTCAAGCCAAACAGATGAGGGATTAACCTTAAGCTGAAATTCCATGATTTCATCAGCACACTGAACCAAATGGTAAGTCAATTGGAAAATGGTGTGTTTATTAATTTTACTTTTTATGGGGAGCTCTAACTTATAAGCCTCTTGTTTTTGGCTGGGTCTACTTGTATTTGTGTTGGCATCTATTTCCTTTTGCTGCATGTCAAGAAATGGAAGTCTAGGCCTCTGTTGACGTTGGTGCTCATGCATGTTTGTAAATGAGCTCATTGGTCATTTGATTTATAGCAGCACTCCACCTGTGATATTTAATTCTCTCTCTTCGAAACAAATATATTCTGACTGTTTTCTTGTTCCTTCACTTATAATATGCTGTATGATTATGCTTATCTTATTGTTTTCATTCAAAAGATTTGCATCCTACTCTTGCTGTTTAATCTGAGCTTGCTTTTGTTTGAGCATAGAACTTCTTTTACCTGTTATTCCTTACATCTCATGCAAATTGGAGCTGGTGGTCTTACTAACCCATTCGTATTCTGAGCAGGAGTGGCACTACCCCTTGCAGAGGTAGTTGTGGATAATGCATGTGCTGATTTGAATCCAGTTGCTGATGAGAATGGCTGCACAACTTCCAGTCCAACCTTGAAAGCTGCTTCGTTGGTACCTATGCAATCTAGGAGGAAAAGGAAGCATGGTGCTACTATTGGTTCTTCTGCGGGGCAACTTGAAATAACTGGTTTGGGCATGGGACTATCGAAAACCCTTCCTGCATCTCCAATATCTTTGAAGATAGCTGCACTCGAGGCATTAGAAACTCTTCTTACTGTGGTATGTATATAGTAGGCATAGTTTATAGAGAATTTCTTGCCTTTATGTACCAATTTTGCTTGAGATTTAAGCTGCCCTCTTCGTATCCCAAAATAATAATAATAATAATGATAATAATAAAATAAATTTAAAGAAAAAATCTCATATTTAATGAGCAGTAGTAAAATGGAATTATTTTATATAAGATTGATCTTGTTGGATTATGCATTGTTCTCACTCCAAACTACAAGTTTTCTTTCTTTGAAGTGACAAAAAATATGGAATTTGGTTTTACTCAACATTAATACCGGTTCCAAGTCTGTGTTCAGGCTACCTTACATCCTGTAATAGAATGATGATCATTGAATTGAGTGCAGCTCAATCAAAGCTCAATAAACTCATCTAAAACCTGCAATCGTCTGTTCGCAGGCTTTGTAAGATCCAGTAGAATAAGCAATGTGGCATAATCTAGATTATGTTTTAGCTTGGTCATTTACGCGTGCACTTAGAAAAATAGTACATTATTTCAAATAGTCATTTTTGCTCTTATCTCCAAACAAGGAAATTATCAAATTCCTTATGAAGCACATTGCATTTTGCTGTATGTTTCTGACCTAACATGAGTATTAATTGGTTAAAGAACTTTTTAATGTTTCACAGGCTGGTGATTTGGGATCAGCATCCTGGCGACCAACTGCTGATCTCCTTTTGATTACCTTAGCAACAGATTATTGTAAAGAGGGGTGGGGCAATGAGGGGAGTCATAGTACTGCCTTGCCCAATGATCCAATCATAAGCTTAGCGGATTTGCAGCTTTCAGCATTACGTGCACTTTTGGCATCCCTCCTTTCCTCAGCTCGAATGCGTCCCCCACATTTTGGCAGAGCCCTTGAGCTTTTCGGAAAAGGTAATTTTTTCCGGAAATTTACATTTGCTAACGACACTTCATCATGATGGGAACAACAATGGCAATTTACACATGCTCTGTCTTCTTGGGTTTACCACATGCAACATAGTTTTCTTAGCACATATTGTTTGTTATTGGTTTCTGCAGGCAAGCAACAAGCTGGTAGAGTGCTTGCTGGATTTTGTGCCGGTGCTCTACTAGCCTTGGAGGTGCTTATACATCCTAGATTCCTTCCACTGGAACATTTTCCTTGCAGAATTCCAGAAAATATACACTCTGGTGGTCAGAAGCAAAGCACTAGTGGCATGCATGGAACAGGACAGCGTGCTTCTGATTCTTTTGACGATGAGTTGTATGAGACATGGTTTGGTGATGGCCATCCCACTGAGATTCCAGTGCATGGCCCTGGCGAGAATGTGGCTGGTTCTCCTGGTACAAAAGTTTCAGAGAGAAACAATGAGGAGCAAGCAGATGTTGGGCTGAGAAACAATGAGGATGAAGCTATGGTCGAGTCACAACATTTTCAGGAACTTCCATCTTCAAAAGGTGTCATAGATTCTACGGTTACAGGTGATCTGAAACTCCCTCAAAGGGAAACTGAGGTAGCAGTACCAGAAGGTGGTTTAGATGGTAAGAGTCATGAAACAGCATCTAGTAAGGATTTCATAGAAGGCAAGGGTGATGGGTTTGCTAGGGTAGGCGGAAATGCTCCCACAGCATCATATGCTGAGAAAGGCAAGAAACCTATTTGGAATTTGGATGATGACTCATCGATGGATTCATTTCCTGATATTGTAGATGTGGATCCAGATTCAGATGCCGAGGGCGAAGAATCAGGATGAAATTTTTGTAATTAATGTGATGGTCCAAAGGATGTTGTTTATAGATATTTTTACTCTTTTAAGTGGTGCTAAGAAGTACAATTAAACGGACCATCATCGGTCGCTGATTTAAGGTGGATGGAAAATTTTGACCTAGGAATTTTTTTGTTCATCGTTTGCAGTAATTGTAAACTTGCCCTTTTGTTCAATTTAATGCCCTTGTCCTCGACCATCCCATCGAACTTCGATTTTGTGGCTTATAATATATTCTATTTTGAATCATTAGTTGGCTGCTTGTGCTTTCGGACGCTTATCAGATGCTACACACACACACTTCTGAATATGATACGCTTCAACTAATTTGCTTCCAAAGCCTAACATGCCGTACCCAGATGAGCATGTACTTTAGGTCTTCTGTTTGACGTACTATATACTCTCAAGTTGGATTTTGTCAAGCAACAGCACCAGTACCGGCAACTCCTATTCTTTCATACATAATTTACAGGCCAGACAAGCAAGTTCAATAATTCAAAGCATGCTAAAACTCCTAATAGAAAAATTGTTGGCATTTAGTAGGAAGAAAGTAACTAATGGTAGTATCTAATTATTAGAAGATACAAATAGAAAATCAACTTTAGAGATTCAGAGACACTGCACATGGATTTCTAGGCAGTTGTCAAAAGCATAAAAGGACACAAGCTAAAAGACAGTGCAAATGGATTTCCAGGCACTTATCACATGCTAAGGAAAACTACTTCAAGTCAAGCAATTGTCAATGTCTTTTAACACAATCAAAGCTCCATCTTTTAACTACCAAATGACCATTGTGCACAGGCATCTCAGTTTTAAAGACTGGCTACCTTGTCAAAATGAAAATTAAAAAATTCCTCAGCACCAGTGAATTTAATATATACCTAGGCTGAACAGCAACACAATTATTCCTAATAATAGCCAAAACTAATCAACAGAAATCTAATTAAAAAAAAATATCAACAGAAATAAACACAAGAATCCAGGCAACTAATTGCCACATGCATTCTAATAACTGCCACACATTAGACTCCACAAGCTTCCCTCCTGACAGTCAAATTCTCCAGAGTCCACATTCAGACAATCTATGACTAGACCCATCCCACTTGACCGCATGAATTATTCCTCAATAACCAGAAAATAAATAAAAGAATAAGGGGTTTCTGTTTAGCACAGAGATTGAGATGCACACTCTACATGAATCTCTTGTGATAGCAAACCACATATTCAAGATTATAAATGAAATTTCAAGCATACGTTCAATGTGTCCCTACATCACATGGGAAGAGCTGGAGGTCACAGTTCTGTGAACATTTGAAAGGATAAAGCAGGACCATAAACAGAGAACTGAAGTAGGAGCATCCAGGCAAAATCCAAAACCTCTGGACTGTAAGATCTCTCAGAAACAATGAAAGCAGAGTAGAGGCAAATAATGCGAAAAAATGTGACGGGAATCAAATAAGTTGCGACTTCCAGTTTATATGTGTAAACAGAATTTATTATAAACCAAGTACGGAAAAACTGGGAGCAAGTGATTAGCACTTCTAACACATGAATAAATTTCCAAATCCATATAAAAGTGGTAAAAACAGTAAACTGAAAAGAGGCATGACTTAATATAGAAGCATTTCTCGGTCAATGGCTTGATAAGAACAAAAATTACCATATGCAAATATCTAACAAAGAAACTACAATCACTATAACCATGAAAGACGAATAAAAAAGAAAAAATAAAATAGGAAGTCAGCATCTTACTTTCACTCTCTGACCATAAGAGATGGCTGTGTCAAACATTTTATCCTATCACCACAAGGCTACAGCAAGACATTATACAACTACTAGCTTTCATCATTGTCCAAGCTGCATTTGTTGTGAATAACCAAGCAACTTTTTCAATAGGGGAATGAGGCCAATTAAAGCTAACTGAAGCTGCTCTGAGCTATTTACACGAATACTGACTTGCCCTGCCCCTCTATTATTCAAATTGGCACGGCCAATCATATTTGTTGACCGACCAATCGGTACCTGGGACTGTATATTGCACCCAATAGCCAGATCTCCATGCCAATCCATGACAGAGAGCCCAAGAGTTGTCAACGAACGACCAAGAGGATAGTCCGTATCTCTTAACTGAGCCTCCAAACTGCCACCATAAGCAACATCACTACGACTGGTCATTGCACCACCAGTCATAACTACTCTGAATCTTTTATTCACGATCAATTTGTCTTCAACTTTCACCCCAGCTGATAACGAATCACCCAAGTGAGTAACTGAGAGACCAGCCATTGCCTTATTCTTTCTAAAATTACTAAACCTTGACTCACTGCGCAGTGTATAAGCCAAGTCTTTGCCGACTGTCTGCATATCAAAACCTAATGATGTTGCTTTCCCTTCCCCATGCTTTAGAGAACCGACTACTTCCATTTGAACATTGGCATCCTTTTTATCCTTTGTAACCTGACCAGAAAATGATATGGGAATTTTGTTTTTAACAACAAAGAGTCTTTCTGCATTTATACCTTCATAACCAACATCATGATCCCAACCATGGGTTTCTAAAACAGGCCTCACAAGCCACTGGTTGGAGGAATCTAGGTAGCGATAACGGTGTGTGGGATTATCAGAGTCAAAAGAAGCAGGTAGGGACAAATCTGGCATAGGAACGGGCACAGATGCTGCACCACTGCTTTCTTCTTCAACATTTTCGCTGTTGTCACTAGGCAGATCCTTAGCCGCAGCTGCCATTTTCTTCATCATCTTTCGTCGCCTTTTCTCTTCTTTCAACTGCTTCTTCATAAACAACTTTTCCCTATATTCTAACTCATCAAAATATGCCCTCTTCTGAGCTTTACTAAGCTTAGCCACCTGGGCTTTCGTCAAACGTTTAAATGCTGGCAATTCATCAAATTCTGACTCATCTTCAGATTCTGATGAATCATCCAAATCATCATCTAAACTGTCCTCATCACCAAACTGCTCCTCAGGCAGTTTAACTTGTGGTCTTGACTGGAGAAGGGACGAGAGAAGGAATGGTAATGGAGGTGCCCGCGACCGAGTACTGAAAGGCTTCCCAGGTGGAGTATCTTGCAACTTCAAAAGTGTATTTGCTTCAGCCAAAATTTTTGATGCAAAAGAAAGCAATAATAAATGAGGCTTCCAAACCTGACCATTTGGCAATACTCTCTGCCCAGCCCTATTTGTTCTACAAGCAGAATGATTCTCCACCAATGAAACGGGATTCATCAGCCTCATGTCCCCAGCTGCCTGACGAATAGCTTGCTGAACAACATGAGACCGTTGGGTCACAAACATATCATAACTAGAAGCAGTACCATTTGGACCATCGGGTGGAGCAGATGCGGCATGAGTCAGAACCACAATAGCATTAAACCATATTGAAGGTCCAAATATATCAGTAATGGTTCGTAATAGAGGCATGTCGCTAAAGTCCCTATTTTGCATGTCCAGCCTATCAAGATACAACACAATATCTGGGGGTGTTTTCTTGATGAAACGCTTAACAGAATGAAGGATCTTTTCATTCTGGCGTTGATCTGACCATGAAGGAAGAAGGCCTGGTGTATCAATGACTCGTACTTTAATCCCCTGCACAGTACCCACAACATCCTGAACCTTCTTTGTTCCCATCTGGAAAGCATCAGTACCAAACTTAACTTCATCAAATATTGAATTGATGGTCGCACTTTTACCAACACCTGTCTTTCCCAGCACCATAATGGTACAAGAGAAATCAAGTGGTTCCTGCCCAGCTGCCTCAAGTTGCTCTGCCATGGCACTTGCACGGTCAAAGCTGAAGGCACCAACACGACCTCCATTTCTACCTCGCAGCTGCTCAGCTAATCCCAATCTGTACAGAACTTGTGCCACAACAACGTTATGGGGGGTTTGCCCAAGTCTATGAGCAAGCCGCAAGAACTTCACCCTGATCATCTGAAGTTTTTCACGAGTTTCATCATATTCCTCAGCCTCCCCATTGCCAGGGTCTTCAATTGGCTGAGTTTGTGTATGGGATATAGCTCCATTTACACGAGGATGCTGCACTACCCGAGAAGCAGGTTCCAAAAGTGGGGCAGCACGCCCAAGACCAGCTGGACGAGCAGGAGGGTTAACAGGCATTGTAGATTTTGCAGCTGAAGAAGCAGGCTGTGGTGAAGGTTGTACGTTACATTCTCCTGTCACTTGAGTGCTACTCCTCTTCTTTTCCTGGCCCATTTCTACTTTCTCTTCTGCTTGTTCAGCCACAACATGAACATCACAAACTATTTCACCTGCTTGCTGTGGCTGAGTCTCAGAGCTGGAATTCATTGTACCAGCCTGAATCTTTTCACTAATCTGATTGGTAGGCCTGTCTAAAGAATGTGAGCTTCCAATTTCAGGTGCCACTGTACCTTCCACGACCTCTTCATGAATATCAGTTGAAGTGCCCTCCACTTCACAAGTCTCTTCATGATGTTTTGAATCCACTCCAGCAGCAGTATCTTTTATGTCTCCATTCCTTTTAATCTCATGTTGTGTCTCGAATTTACCCAAGCTGTCACTTGCTTCTTCACTCACAACATTGCCAAGCCCGGAACCTAGGCCAGATAGAGCATCTTTCACTTCCTGACTCTCATGTTTCTGTAGCTCCGCATTCATTCTAACCAATTTATCATTCAGTTCTTCACCCTTGTCCTCTAGAAGCTTTTTACGAGTAATAGCTGAAGCATCAGTCAATTCTGCAGCCCTGTTGTCTTGATATTCAGTACCTGATTCATTCTCCTTCAATCCCCCACTGTCACCATCTTCAGGCAGGACCTCCCCACTTGCCTTAATTTCACCATTATTCCCAACCATTCCATCAATTCCATTTTCCAATTTTGCATCCACTACAGATTCCTCCACATTCACACGACCGAAATCACGATTTTCTGGCTTTTTAGCCCCATCTTTAAGAATTTCACTTTCTACTCCAGCACCAACCTCATATATCTCTGTTGCATCATTCAATTCACCACTCGTTAATCCCTTATTAGTACCTCCCTCATCAACCTTGTCTGGATACACAACCTCAATGATGCGCTCCTTCCCTCTATCAGTTCCATTTTCCAATTTTGCATCCACTACGGATTCTTCCACCATCACATGACCGGAATCCCCATTTTCTGGCTTCCCCACCCCATCTTTTTGAATTTCATTTTCTACTCCAGCATCAAGTTCAGATACCCCTAATTGCTCATTCAATTCACCACTTGTTTCTGCCCTCTTAGTCCCTCTCTCATCAACCTTTTCAGGTACCACAGCCTCAATGACACTCTCAGCTCCTGCCAAATCCCCCACCTTACCCTCACCCACAACATCATTCCCACCCTCACTTGGAACCCCTTCAGTCTCGTCAAAGCTATCCATTTCACCTCCTACATTGGAACCCCCATCGACCGCAACCGAACCCAAATCACCAACAACACTGGCATCATCTCCTGATTCATCTTTTGTTCCCTGATCATTCAGATGGTCAGGTGTGTCTACTGCCTCCTCAAAAACATCTTCTACATCTTTTGGCTCATCAGAGCTCACCATAACCTTCTCCTCCACTTTCTCGTCAACAAACGCATCTACCACAGGCTTGTTAACTCCATTTTCCATTTTCAATTTTCAATTTTCAATACGTTTGCTTCAAATCCTAGATTCAACAAAACCCATTTAACCAAAGCAATTAAAAATCAAACAGAAACCATTACAACCATCAAAAACCAAGGAGAAAAAAAAAGCACCCACAACATCAAAACTACCAAAACCCTAACATAATAATCCGTTTAAATCATAAAAACAATACATATATCAATTAAAAACAAATAAAAAGCGAATTTTCCCTAAATTCCATCACTAATACAATATTTAACTAATAAAAAACAGATCTTGATACTGTATTATAGTTCTTCATTAGTGTTTGTGCAACGACAAAAATCAAGTCAAAAGTTATAATAAGTCATAAAGCATGTAAACTAATATATATACATATATATAAATAAAAACCCAGAAAAAAAAAATTACCTGCTTTGAGGATGCTAAGAGAGAGAGATTAATAAAGGGAGAGGGCAAAATAAACAAAGAAAAGAAAAGGGTCTGTGTATTTCACTGTAAAGGATCGGCTTTCATGTGCTAACTTTTGATATCTACTAACTTCTTTTAGAGGGCGCAGGGCTTTGGCTTGCCATTTTATAAGATTTGAAGATAAGAGTTTGATCGACGGCTGAGAGTGGTGTGGGGTTTGATCTGACGTCGTGGGAGGATCTTATTGGTAACCACGTGAAAGACGCCAAATCATGATGACGTGGACGAAATGTGGGGAAAAAAGGCCCTCCTGTTTTTAGATTTCTTCTGCTTGTCACGTGACGGGGCAAGGGAACAATTGTGGGCCGTTGGTCTGATTTGTGATTTGATGTTTTCTTTTTTTCTTTTCTTTTTTCAAATTAATACAAATGTGTTGCTTTCGCAACATTTTATCCCAAATTAGTGATGTTGATCCATTATATAGTCAATTTTGTAAATTAATATTACATTTTTCCCAAGAAAAGTGCGGGAAATAAGGAAAATGTATTCGTTCTATTTTTATAAGTTGACCTAAATTTTGATCTTTACCACTTTACCATAAATTTAATTGAGGTAATCTTTATTTTTTTATTTAAAATCTAAATAGATTTAAAATAGTTCAAATGTAAATAGGCACAAAATGCTGAATCAATAGTATGTTTATTTTTTGTCTGAATCGTTAAAAATAAATATTAAATTTTTTTAACTTAAAAAATCTAAAAGCTAATATTTTTATATTTATACCTTTACAAATTAAAAATTTTAAATAAATAGTAAACATCTCTAAGAATATAAATAAGATAATAAATTATCATAACGTAAATCATATTTAATTGAATATAACTCTTTAATATTCTATATTATATATGTTAATCAATTTTATTATAGTTTTTGATGTTTTTATTTATTTATTTTCATAAAAAATTATGAAAATAAATAATGCTAATTGAAGAAAATAAAAAGATGAAAATAATAGTAGCCTACCCCTATATACTCTCACAAATTATATAAAGATTAGTAATAATGCTAATTATTAAATTTTATTTAGGTAAGAATGAAAGTTAATTAATTAGATAGGAATATTTTAAATAATATTTTTTAATGATATCATTCAAATTTTTTATATTAAGTAAAAAGATAAAAAAATTAGTTTAATAACTTAATGACTGAAAATTTTCATTAAGTTGAAAAAACAAACAGACTTTAATGACTTAACTGATTAAAATTAAGTCAATTAAGTCATTAAAAACAAATAGCCACTAAGTGTTTTAAGTAGGAGGATGTTCAAAATATTTAGACACAAATAATCCTGCCAATTAATTAATATTTTATGTGGGTTGAATTTAAATAGAAATTCTCTAATTTCTAAGTAATAAATATATTTTTATTGTTAATGAGATAAAATTTCATGTTGGTTGACTATAAATCTTGAACTAATTAAGTATAAAAGGCTGAAGTAATCTTCAACTCTTGAACTAATTTTAGAGTATAAATTAAGTCAATGGGAGAAATATAGTAACAAAGACAAACTCTAATACGAGGATGTGGTGGACTTAGTGTCAAACGATCGAATGGATCAAAGTTGATGCCCCTTCTTTGCTGACTGAAGTTTCATTTGAGGAATGTATTATTGAGTAATTGATTTATTTCTTGTTCTCTAGAAAAAAGAGTAAAACATGGGTTTATATATGGAATGGGAGTTGTTCCACCGAAAATATATAGCCTTTTTTTAGTTGAATACATGGATATCATAAACATCTCCTCGAGCTTTAGATACAATATCATATTATGGTCAAATTCATGTATAAATAGGTCAAAACTGTCTTTCTTATGACAAGAACTAAATAAAAAGATTGATCAATTCACATGTAAACGTGTGTACGGGAAGAGAGAGAAAGGAGTGGGGTTTGGTGTGGGGGGGTGTGTGTGGGGTTGGTGGGTGGATGGGATGAAAGGGTGTTAGGGATTAAATCCTACTTCGAATGAGATTAAATCAAGTTGAGAAATTTCTCAACTCTTAAACTAATTTTTGAGAATGAGTTAACCCATGTACTTCTCTACTTATCAATATAAATATATATTATGATCATAACTATCTGTTGTTACAATTTGCTTGATTTCATGACCCTTTCTCCCCTCCATAACCATGAAACCACTAGCTCAGAAGATAAACCATGAGGCAGGCAAAGACATAATTTAATTAATATTTCCAAAGAAAGATCTAGTTGAGAGTTGATGTACCTGTCAAACCCTTGGTGGACAGTGATGCTTCCAAAAACGTGAAATACTGTCCTAAATTTTCTCAACTCCAACTTGGTCTCGTTCTGTTTGTGTAAATCTGAATTTTTATTTGTAATGATCACTCATCGATTGTTGTTTCATGTTGGGAAGTTCCACTACAACCATCATACATTCATACTTGCAATGCTAAATTGCTAATTACCTGAAACATGATTATCAAAAATAGTTCTTGCGCGATCTTTCATTTAGGAATCATTATTCTTAAAGTTTTATTTAGGAAAAAAGGTTACCATTCGTAAGTGCTAAAACCAAAGAATTAATCATAGATAGATTGTCCAAGCTCCGTCCGTGCCTCCCCAGTCCTACTAAAAAAATAATGCGGGGTTAAGCAATTGACTTCGTTGTTCATAACATGAGTGCATTGAAAATTATTGGCAGCTACATTTAGTTTTATAACGCTCTACAAGAAAGAGCTAGTGGCCCAAACCCAACGTTATCCATCAAACTACCGGAAAACCCCGATGCCCGCCGGAGCTTCCGATGCCCTCTAATTTCTCACCACGTGGCATAAATCAAAGAAGCTGCCCAACGATTGCTTCATCCAGTCCTTTATTTATCTGTCACCAAGAAAAACGATAAAGAGTTTTAATGGTGCGAACAAAACAATTGTAACACCACGTAACGTAATTTACAGTGTCAATTGAAAAGTAATGTTAATTTTTAACATGACGCTATAACACTACATGATTTTTGTACTTGTTTTTCTGTTATTGTGTCAAAATTTTCGATTTAACTATCAATGTTTTGTGCCAATTAAGGAGCAAAATGATCATTTGAATTACATGAGACAGCGAGAGTCTCTCAGGTTCCTTCCATATATCTATTTTTATGTTTCTTTCCATGTATCTATTTTTATTTTTTCACAATATGTTGAAAGTATGGAGTGGTTGCGACCTGTAAAGAGTCAATACACATGCAACTCTTATTCCATGATAAATTGGTACAGTAACAGAAAAAACAATGTTCTGTTGCATAATACGTTCTTGTTTTTTCGATTGTGAAACGATATACCGAATTCAAATTTTAAGTTTCTGTGGATATCAAAGAGTTCGAGCCGTGGTGCTATTGCCTTTTTATTGCATTGCCTTGATGGTGCTCTCCGTGAATTGGTCACACCTCCGTGACTAATGTCACACATTAAAGGCGACTGCCCTCAGATAACATTGATCAATGCCATGGAAGATATGGCCAAGGTTCAATACCATTGGCATCGGCTTCGTTTTTAATTGCAACTTGCTTCTTGTTTCCCTTCTTCACCATTCTAGTTTTGATGGAGAAATAGAAATGGTTTTGAGGATGCAACTGCCAGCTGGTTGGAGTACTACAATAAGAAAATATATGAAGCTCTATAAGTGGCTCTCAAAATAGGGGTTAGACTATATTACATACAGCAAACTCATGAGTTGTCACTTGTAATAACTCAAATGTTCATATACTATACGTTTTTTATTTTAGGTAACAACTCAAGTGTTGTTGTATGTATATATGATGTAACATAGCATGAGCTCAAATTTAGTATGAAATTATTACATGCACAAGGTAGAGTTGACCTTAGAGAGCTGGGTTGGTGATTGCCTTGGACAGCAAGGTACTGTTCTGCATATTATATTGTCTTGGGCAGCAAGATTGCTCTGCATTTTTTACTTTTTCAAAGGATACATTGGAGCTAGAATAATTCTAAGAAAGTGGGCGGCAAATTTATACTAATGTTTGTTTATTCCATTATTGCTTAGACTTGCAATGTTTTCTCAAGTAGTTAATAAACAGTAGCACGGTCATATATGATAAGTATTTCTAGTTGAAAAAATCGCGGCTTGCGTTAGTGCATCTCAAAGTTTGGTAATAATATATCTGGCGTCTAATTGTCCTTTCATTTTTACTACTCACATATCAGTATTATATGGTTGTTACGTGTCCCACTTTTTATGGGAAAAAATGTGAACATTATCATTACTCTTTTGATAATATACAAAAGCTCTTAGACTCTTGCTATTAATTTAATTTAATTATTTTTAGATGTGTGCTAGCTAGTTCAATTAAAATCTCTTATGGTAGTACAAAAGGTCTAATCTTCGAGTTTCGCACTTGAATAGGTAGAAAATAGAGTTATAATGGGTAGAGAATTGAACTAAAATTACCATCTTTGAAATAAATTATTTTAGGAAAGTCTACATTGTTAGGGTTTGAAAATATTCAACAATTACTAATTTATACGATATAATTTACACCAAATAACCTTCCTGAGTAGTTCTAAATAGTTTTATTTAGTTAGTTATCTGATTTCAAATTTTAGGAGGTAGAAATTCAAAAATAACTTTAAAAAAGAAGTCTGTGAAAGGCATCTGTTGGCCCTGGCATTATTCATTTCTTAAACAGATCAAATCAGTTGAACATAATCACAAACATGCATTATTAGCCAAAATGCACGGCAGAAGCAATGTCCGCTTTATTGCATTAAAGAGAACACAAAATCAATCCATAACCATAATTTTGTTTTTAGAAGTAATTATAAGTCTTTCTCTTGCTGGTTCAACCTCAACGGCAAATCTTATGGGAGAATTTCATGACTTCTACACAGAGAGATGCTGCCTCTCTGTAAATCATACACCCACCAGTCATGCTCTATGTGATGGCTAAAATAAACACAATCACTTTTACATCCCATTTTGCTTGAAGAGACTGACATGCAACAATTAGACCCCAGAAACAATGCCCTATCTCCTCCAAGTCTCTCAATCTTAATCCATGAAAGTGTACTAACATCAAGACGAAACACCTCAACATCGTCAACAAAATTAACTGATTTTCTAGAAATTAGAAAAATCAGTAAAATCTCTCCATCTGATTCAAGCAAACATTCTTTAAAATGACTTGAATACATGGAAGGAACGGCCCGTTTTGGACCCAATGCCATGATTCTTGGCTAAGACTCAATGTCTTCAATAACCGTAAGAGTTCCGTGCAAACTCAATGCATAGAACTTCCCTTTATGAGCAATAGCATTATTAAATCGCATGAACCGGTTTCTTTCTGATTTATAAGAATTACAATTAGGGTCAGGAATTGTACTATCTTGCTTCATCCATGCATATTCTGCTCCTTGTTTTTTTCTATAAAACACAAGAGCTGGATGTGTCGTCCCCGTCAGAACCATCACAATAGAATTCATATTCCAGTACGGAAATTTTGTTGATGAAGATATTACCACTCGTCGGAACGGAATCCTTTGATCCCATGATGGAAGGAGGTGGTAGGGTTCCCCTGTTTCGGGAAAATGAAGATAATATTCATTAGGCGATGCTCCTCTGCTCACAAGTGCTCCATCTGAGTATCCAACGTAGTGCTTCCAAGGTGCCGGTATTGGCCTGGTCTTCCCATTACAGACGTCCCAGGACCACTCTCCTTGATGAAATGTTGTGTTGAATTCAAACTTTGTGTCTTCGTTGACATCGTGCTGTTCGAGCCGTGGCTGCTGTATCATTGCTTCTAAATTACACTGCTTCGTTTGAACTCTCCATGATTTAGTCACTCCTCCGTAGCTTATGTCAAGCATTAGATCAGAAGATGGGCATGAAACCACGTTGATGAGTTGCTGTGGAAGATCTGGCCATGGCCTTAAGCCATTGGCATCGGCTTCTATTTTGAACCAAACCCGCTTCTTGATTTGCTTATTCAGCTTTCTTGCCATTAATTAGTATGTGGTTGGGAGAAAGAATCAGGCTTGAGAATGGAGTAATAGCGTGGGATATACACACACACACATGCATGTAGTCTTTCTCTAATGCAGATGCTCATTTTTTTTCACGCGAATACTGTTTTAGACCGTGAGGTTTAATATACTCAAATTTTAATATTATAAAATTATATGGTTTTATTGTGCATTAAGAAATAACTCTATTAAATAGTACTACTTAACATTACATCCGCATTAAAAAAATGAGGATCTCGTGCCTGAGAATGTATGCATGCATGCATGTATGTGAGTGTGTGTGTATATAATATAAGTGAGGATGCCACAAAAGTACGAAAAAATATAAATTTCAATATAATAGAAACTGTATTATTGATCTGTTAGTGTATTAAAATAAATTATTTTTTTTTAATTAGTGACATCCTCACTTTATTAAAATAAGAATGATTATTATATAGTTAAGACTTGGCTTCCAAGTTCTAATATCTTTTAATTAAATGAGAAAAAAGGGATATGATTAGTTATTAGACAAATTAAAAAAAGAAAAGGAAAAATACTACTTGTTGAGAGTTGATCTTAACTAGTTGCTTATTCTCTCCTTGGGCAACAAGATTAAGGAAGATTGGAGATTAGTGGTAATAAAGAACAATATTTCTTTTTGTTCCGGAATATTTGACATTCGGGACAGGTATAGACCAAAAGATGATCCAAAGTCATTACTCAAGTTAAAGACAATTTGAGAGAAGATAAGGGTGCCTCTGATTTAGCTTATTTATTTAATAGTTTTATGTTTTTGTCCCTTATTTTTGTAGATTTTTATTATGTCCCTTCAAGAATGTACTTTCTTTTTTCTGATGCCCGTTGATTGTTGTGCCAGAAGTCCAAAAAATTATGCAAGACAACTAAATAATGTTATGCAAAAGTGAATTTGATCCGATTAATATAACTGAATTCTAAAGGATATCAAGTCATAATATATATTGGGCAGGATACATCCACCTTAGCTTTTGTGTAAAATCATCCCACTGATTAGTTTTTTTTTTTAAATTACAATGTTATCCTTGTATGAAATGACTAAAACAAGCAAACAGTAAAACTTTTATTTTTATAATTGCTGTTCAAACAACAGATTAAAACACTTGCAGTACTTTTTCACATACACTGTAATTCAGAAATTTATCCAAACAAACGTATTGAATAACTGTACTAAAGAATACTTGTAACTGTTATAAATTTAGAGCCAACGAGTAAATAAAATAGAGTAATGGAGTGTTCAATATACAATATGAATTTTACCTTTATTTGAGATATAAATGAATAAATAATGGCATATACCAGAATTTAATCAGTTGCATTTTTTTCAACAAATCCGAAAAAATTAAAAGAAACAAAAAAGAATTATAAATATTATATGGACGAGCTTATTTGTGGTATTTATGGGGTGGATATACAAAATATGTTGATTTTAATTTTTTTAATGGAGTGATTTTATACAAAAAGAGGGTGGAGATATCACCACCCGATATATAGATTATCTAAGTAAATATTTTATCATTTAGGTTCCCTGATGTTTTATGTTCTTAAATCAATTTTTCACTTGTTAGGTTTTGTTAAATATGTTGGAATCGCCAATCCTCTTTGTTGATTGTTATATAGCCATTATTTCTGCAGAATTTTCAAGAGCGCTAGCCCTCAATTTTTGTACTTTTCGTACATCTTTACATTTCTAAAGGATCAACTTAGTGTTAATAATTATAATGAAAGATTACAGTTCAATTTTTCATGGCGATATTGAAATTTCATTCGGTACTGCTTAGAAAAATTAAATTAAAATCATCTTATTATCGACATTTTAAATAAAAGTAATGATAAAGGTATAATCACCTATACAAATTAGTGTGTACAAATTGAAATGGCATGAGAGATTAGCAGTATAAAACTATCATGAGTCCACATAATTAAAAAAAATAACTGATATCGCTTTTCAACCAATCTTTTCATGTCATCTCAGTTTGTACATATTAGTTTGTACAAAACCATTTGTATTTATTATTGTTTAAATATTTATTTGTATTAGTAGAGAAAAGGAGTAAAAGCTCAAATGACAGATAATGTAATTTACATAAAAGAAAAATGTTATACAATTACATTTTTATGTTTAGCTTCAAAATTGATATCTGTTGTGGTGACATCTTCGTTACTGTCACTCTTTTTGAGAATTCATTAGCTTTGGCAGAGCTTTTAACAATCAGCAAAAGTGATTTTATGCAATTTGTTCATAAGATGCAAAATATTTCATAAAAATCACAATTTTCTGCAGAGGTTTTTGAGAATTCATTAGCTTTGGCAGAGCTTTTAACAATCAGCAAAAGTGACTTTATGCAATTTGTTCATAAGATGCAAAATATTTCATAAAAATCACAATTTTCTTGATAAAAATTGTTTATTTATTATTTAAGATAACAACCGAGATTTTATTTAGTTTCCTCCAATAAGTCAGAAAATTTTAGTAGAAAGGAGCAATCATAGGATCAAGAATAGTGATATGTATATAGAATATTAACACAAAAAATAGCACGTCATCACTGCAAAACCAAAAAAAATTAAAAAAAAAAAAGAATTCATTATAACACAAAAAAATTACCAATCACGTGGTTGGTAGCTGAAGATACTAATAGTAAACAAATATGGGTCTCAAGCTGAATCAAATGCAGCAATTTGTTTGCTTCCACGTCTCAGACAAAGTAATAAAAAGAGACTATATGACATGATTATTCTCTTGCACCTTTTGTTAACAATTACCTGTCAACTTTTCTTCGACTTTTCAACCCCGTGTTTGTTCAAAGCCTCTTCAAACATTAAAGAAATTGGAAAAAGGATTTTAATCCAAAATCGGTCTTTTTTTTAAAATATAAAACAGTTCATTGTTGAAAAAAAAAGAATTCAACGAAAAACACAATTTATTAATTGTTTTGTTAAATAATGTGATGTTAGTGGGTCCCTTGAACATAGAGTTCAAGAAACCGCTTATGAATCATTGATAAATTAGTACTGTGCTTCCATGCACGTATTATATAAAAATTATTTACAGGATTGTATAGCCCTATGTCTTTTTAATAACTTGTGTTCCATTGTTATTCCCCGTGGATGCTTTACTTTTATGATCATATATTGCTAGGGGCAGAGCTCATTTTACTCCTCCATGAGTCCTGTATATAACGTTCTATTGTAATAACTTTTCAAATAGAAGTTGTTTAAATAGAGTTTTTAGAGTTATTTGTAGAATTTTTACTAAAAGAATTTAATTTGTTTGTTCATCAATGAAAATTTGTATTAAAAATTATATATTTACTTTATTAGACAAATTTTTTAAAATTGTATTATAAAAGGAATAAATTAAAATTGTAAAATAAATTAAGGGTATTTTAAATAATTTAACACTAAAAAAAAAACTCTACATCTCTATTTCTAAAAGTATAAAATTTGAGTTTGTATTAGTAAAGACAAAATAGCCTTTTTAATTTCCAAAATCTCTAACCAAAATGTAGTCAAATAATAATAAAAATTTTGAAAAGAGCTTAAAAAATTAAATAACATTTATGACCATCAATTAATACTAAACGTGCACTAAATTTACCTCTTTCTAGGTTTATTAATTTGCTAATTATTTATAAGAGACGAAATGGGAGTGAAAAAATTAAAAAAAAATTGCAGAGAGGTGGCATGAGAAAATTGATGAAGACATTTAGTTCGAAAAGAGGACGATGTAATACGGCGAGAGAAAATGGAGATATTGAGGAAAGAGAAGTTATATTAATGAATTACTTATAAAGTAAGGAGCGTAAAAGATATTTATTGAGTATTACCAGAAATTTAGGTTATAACTTCATTTAAACTTGATCATTGATAAACCACTAATCTATTAAAGGTGATAAAATTATGAGTAATTTCATCTCAAATGAGTGGTAATTTTTTATTAACCAGTAAGATAATGTTATGATTCACTTATAATTAATGAAAAATCATCAACCATTTACCGAATTATACATCACATACATGCGTAAGAGTCAACAACTCTTCTATTCTAATTTTTCATAATTTTTGTAGGAGATTTTAACAAATGGTATTTAAGAAATTCTAAAGCCAGCATTTGATTTATATACAGTTTTCGTAATTAGACCCCCAAAAGAAAAACGTGTTCAAACTAACCAACGAGAGTTAACTCGTCATTTCTTTCTCCCCTGACGGTATTTGAAAAATCATCACAAACCTATTCCGTATACAGAGAATTAAGAAAAATACATGCCATTAGTATTAGATCTAAGATCATATTTTTCTTACAGTATAGTTGTTACTGAAATCCAAATAAAATATACCCGAAACAGTAACCAAAATTATTCTCTTTTATCTTTTACCTTTTGTTAACAATAACAGCTTCTACATTATTAAACTTTTACCACGTCTTAGACAAAGGTAAAAGTTCCAAATATTAAAGCATAAAAAATCTTAAAGGGCAGATCGGCATTTTAGACTATTGCTTTGATAGGTATAGTTTTTGTCCCTTCTTTTTTATAGATTTTTTATTATGTTCCTTCAAGAATGTACTTTCTTTATCCTGTTACCCATTGGTTGTTGTGCCAAAAGCCCCAAATTTTATGCAACTAAACAATTGTTATGTTAAAGTGAATTTAACCCGATGATATAACTGAATTGTAAAACCATCCCACTTATTATTATTATTTTAAATTACAATGTTATCCGCGAGTGAAATGGTTAAAATAGGTAACGGCAAAACTTTTTATTTTTATGGATGGTGTTCAAACACCAGAGTAAACACTTACAATACTTTTTCACGTACACTGTAATTCAGAAATTTATTCTAACAAATGTATTAAGTAAGCGTTAATACATATACTACAAAACACTTGTACTTATTATAAGTTTAGAATCAACGAGTAACTAAAATAAGAGTAATGGAGTGCTTAATAGACAATATGAATTTTACCTTTATTTAAGATATAAATGAATAGAAGTAGTAGCAGATATCAGAATTTAATTAGTTTTATTTTTTTTCAACAAATCTGAAAAGAATTAAAAGAAAAAGAAACACTATAAATTACATGGACAAGGTTATTTGTGGTATTTATGGGGCGGCTTTACAAAATATGTTGATTTTAATCTTTTTTTTTTTTATTTGGATGGTTTTACCCAAAAAGAAGGGTGGAATCACCATCCTTTATATTCATTATCCAAATAATATTTTATCATTTAGGGTCCCTCATATTTTATATTTATAAATTAATTTTTAACGTGTCAGGTTTCGATAAATATGTTGCAATCCGCCAATCTTATTTGTTGATTGTTATATACAACCCATTATTTCTGCAGAACGTTCAAGAACACTCGCTTTAAATTTTTCTATCTTTTTCATATAGCTTTAGATTTTTAACGGATGAACTAACTGTTAATAAATATAATGAAAGATTACGGTTCATGAAAAAATTTCATTTAGAATTTCTTGGAAAAATTAAATTAAATTCAATTTATTATCGATATTTTAAATATTTATTTGAGAATGAGAAATTTTATCCAGTAACTACCAATTCTTGCCCTGTAAAAGGGACAAAAGCTCAAATAACAGATAGAAGATGCAGTTTCCATAAAATAATCTTACACAGTCACATTTTTGTGTTTAACTTCCAAATTGATATTTGTTTGTAGTGACATCTCCGTTACTGTCTCTCTATTTCTAAGTTCATTAGCTTTGCAGGGCTTTTAACAATCAGCCAAAGGGATTTTATGCAATTTGTCCTTAAGATTCAAAATATTTCATAAAAATCACAATTTTCTTGAAAAACAAAGTTGTTTCTCAAATGTTTATGATGACAACCCTTCTTGAGATTTTACTTAGTTCCCTCCAATATTTCAGAAAATTTAGTAAAAATGAGCAATTCATATATAGAATTAAGAGTAGTGATACGTATATATAATATTAACTCAAAAAATAGCAAAGCATCACTGCAAAACAAAAACAAAAAAATCATTATAACACCAAAAAAAAAAATACCAATCACGTGTTTGGTAGATGAAGGTACGTAATACCCAAAAAAAAAAGGGAGAGAGAATATGGATCTCATGCTGAATAATGTGCAGCAATTTGTTTGCTTTCACACATCTTCGAGAAAGTAAATAAGAGAGAATAAATGACATAATTATAATTATTTTTATAATTAATATTATTTTTCACTCTGCAGATCATCATTCAATCTAAACGGCAAATCTTGTGGGAGAATTGCATCGCTCTCACATTCAGATATACCCTTTTGGAAGTTATAAGCGCACCTATCTTCATCTTTGTGATTCCTAAAATAAATACAATCACTTCTGCATCCCATTTTGCTAGCTGAGACAGACATACAACAATCACTACCCAGAAACAATGTCGTATCCCCAAGTCTCTCCATCTTGATCCATGAAAGTGTACCAATATCAAGCCGAAACACCTCCACATCATCAACAATATTAACTGATTTTTTGGAGATGAGAAAAACCAATAAAATCTCGCCGTCCGATTCAAGCAAACATTCCTTGAAATGCCTTGAATGGACGGTAGGGGCCGCTCTTTTTGTACCCAAGGCTGTGATTCTCGCGTCTTCAATAACAGCAAGTGTTCCCTGCAAACTCAAAGCATAAAACTTCCCTTTATAACCAATAGCATTAGTAAATCTCATGAAAAAATTTCTCTTTGATTTATGATCATAACAATGAGGTTCAGCAATGGCACCATCTTCCTTTATCCATTCATATCCTCCCCATAGCCCTGCTTTTTGCTTATAATACACGAAAGCTGGATGGCTAATTCCCGTTAAAACAATCATTTCAGAATTTCGAAAATCAGGATCTTTATGTGATGTAGATATAACAGCGCGTTGAAACGGAACCCTTTGATCCCACGGAGGGAGGTGCTGGTAGCATTCCCCAATTGTAACAAAATGTAAATAATATTCAGGTGGTGACGATGATGCTCGTTTGGCCACAAGCACACCATTGGAGCATCCAACGTAATATTTTCAAGGCATTTGCCATGGCCGGCGCCCCCAATACCAGGTTCCCCATGTCCATTCTCCTTGATGAAATGATATGTTGAATTTAAACTTTGTGTCTTCGTTGGCATCATGAAGTCCCAACCATGGCTGTGTAATTGCTTCTGGGTTACAGCACTGCTTTGTTTGAGCTGATCTCCATGACTTGGTGACTCCTCCATAGCTCATGTGAAACATTAGAGTTGAATATTGCCATGAAATCACTTTGATGAGTTGCTGCGGAAGATCTGGCCATGGCTTTAAACCAAGGGCACTGGTTTCTTTTTTGAGTGGAGCAGGCTGCTTCTTTTGTAACTTCTTCACCTTGTTTGCCATTAGTGTGCGCACGGGGTTTGAGGATGGTGTTTGGAGTAGGATACCAACTTATTAAATATAAAGCTGTAGACGTGGCTCCCAAGTAACTAAAATCTATTTGTTATAAAATGCATTTGATCAAATCTCGGAACGAATAAAAAAATGCCAGTTATGCAGTTGACCTTAGCTAGCGAGGACTGCCTTGGGGAACACGGTTTTGGTAGGTACTTTTTTTTTTAATAGATACAGTAAAGATGAATATTGAGACTAATAGAAAATCAAGGTAATAAGAGAGAGGATAAAGAGAAAAAGAGAAAAATGAGAAGGTCATAAAATAATGAATAATTGTTATGTTGATGGGTATTTCAGTTATTTTTTATTTAGATCGATAATTTGGTTATTTGTTATGCAACCTAATCTCATAGTTGTCCAGTTATACATTTAAAGAAGTCAATTATTCAACTTCACAAAAATTCTTTGGGTGTTCTATGAGTGAAATTAAATCCTTTAAAATTTGAATTTTGAATGATCTTTTGACAGGTGGGCATTTTTATTTATTTATGATTGAGATTTATATTTTTTATTTTGTTCCTTTTTAATGACTATCAACTACATGATTGTATTTGTTCAGATAAAAACTTAGATCAAGTGAGAATTCCGATCCTTTCTGTAATATCTTATTCTAAATTTAGAGTTATGTAATAATTATTTAATGAGCCCTGTCAAAATCCTAGTTTTTTTCCTTTTCAACTTAATGATGAATAACAAATTGGCACGAGTTGCTTTGCTAACCCTCTTATCTTTTAGAAGAAAAAAAAATATTGTTAGCGGCAGAAAAAGGTGTCCGATCAAGATGAAGATGCTCTCACATTAACAACTACTGATAATAAGAAATTGTAACTGTATCCCAAAGAAAAAAAAGTTCAATTCCTTGAGCAAACGTTTTATTTCCAACAAAACTCATTAACTTATAAATGCCAACCAATCAAAATTTATCACCACATGGCTAGCTCCAATCCACTGCCACTCAGAAAATTGTAAGGCTGCATGACAACTTCCACACGTCAATTAATTGTATGTGACAAACTTCTGACATTAAAACTGAAGTTTCAATTAATTCCTAGTAGCTTCATCACTTAAATTTCTTTTGGGTTGAAGCTTGGATACCGGCGCCCTTGAAACTTCATAATTCCTTAGACAATAGCCAATGCACAAAAAATACTAAGAAAGGATGATAATGGCTATAGTCACTCTACACTGGAGGGCTTTATAAGTCGACTTATGGAATCACACCTAACTGACTAACTGAAACAGATAAATTTTGGAGTGCGACTATTGACAGTTGACACCCCTCAATTCCTCTTATAAAAAACCCTTTTTCACCAAACAGCTATTAGGAAAATTGAAATTACAATATCAATAATAATGCCCATGCATTAATTCCATAAATGCCCTTACCTATTTCTTCTCAATCAAGACCTGCAAAACTTTACGAGAAAGATAATATCAGACTAAAAAATTATCCAATTTTTAATTTGATTATCATATAGATCTTTGAACAAAAGATAGGAATTACAGACTCCTTCATGGCAAGTAAACAAACTTCCTAAGAGAAACTACTAGGATTTTGACAAAAGTAAAAGTAATGGAGAAGTCAATATTATAGCCACAAACAAAGTCTAAGTACTACAAATTATTACATTTCTTAGAAAAAAATAAAAAATAAAAAAAATTCTTTTTGTTGACAGTTACTAAACAGACCATTAAATAACTTGTATAGATTTTAAACCTAAAAAAGTAAATTAACACTTGTAAAGTTCATTAATCAAGTTGTGTGTATAGTAGAAAATTTTCATATTAAATTCCTAACTTTTGTGGGGCCTTGGCCTACGATTTCTAGGTATTCAATCCAAAAAATTAGTCTATTGGGTGAAGTGACTTATTATCCTTATAAACCCAAGTATCTCATCTTGACTAGTTAATGTGGGACACAATACAATAATCCTCTCCTCGAACAAAACCACCAGAGGACCTCGATCCTCTTGTACGACAGACATTAGTTGTTCCACTATCATGTTCTAGAGTGTGAGGCATATGATTTTGATTCAATTCATAAGTATCTCACGTGTGAGGCATGTTGTTGGTTAAAAATTCAATTGTTATTGGTGTCAATGTGCAAGTATACACAATAAATAATAAAGTGATGAGTAATCAAGATCGTCTACGCCGAGCTTTCCTCAAGTGACGATCTTTGGAAGTTCGAGAGCTACTCGTTTACCAAAGCACCAATGTCCGCCGTCTTGTCCTAAATGAGTTCCCAACAGGGATTGATGCTACTCGAGTTGTTATAGCAATCTCAATGATGCAATCTCTTTTTTAAATTAACGTAAGGGAATTTATAAGATTAAATAACTTATAAAAAAACAGAACTACAATAAAATAAATTGCAATGAGAAATGAGTAGTTGAGTGATCAAACTCTCATGATCGGGCTGACTGTATTTCATCAGTTAAATCCGATTCTTTGCTGCAAGATTCTGCTACAAAGACCGAAAGCAGAATCCTCATACATCCTCAGTTGTTGCATGTTGGACATCTCATACCATTATGCAACCTAACAGTAACCAATTGTTAAATTCACATAAGATATGGCATTTTGTGCTTATGTTCTCTTTACCCTATAAGGTGAATTCTTATATCTAGTTCATCACTAATCTTAAAGTACGCTTAACCCTTTTTGGACCCAAGTTAAACTCAATCCAGGAAACTCAATTTAAGACTAAGTATTGCTCTAAAAAGTTTCACTAAGGTAGGCCCTTGTATGGCTCTCTTCTATCTTGTATCATTAAACGGGAGGTCAACCAAAATAATGAATGTTATATAATTTATTAGAGCAAAATGCTACAGCAAATGTGCAACAACTCACATGATCAGTCAAGAACCCATCTAGATGATTTGTCACTCAATTACAATTAGATTTAGTTCATAACTCGTAAAGGAAAAACAAACAACGAAATTTCAGCCATCAAGTACATCTTTTCAACCAAAGAATAAACAAGAAAAACAATAAACAGATGAGAAGAGTTGAATCCCAAGTATTCTGCCAATTTGATATTGGTGCAGACTTGTGTCCTTCTTCTGAATTCTTCTTCTTCTTTGTTCCTTTCTCCCTTTCTTTTTAATCTTGATTGACGACCCTTTTTAATGCGTGTGCTTCTTCTTTTTATAGTTGCAAACTAGGGTAAATGAAAGCTCAAGGTGCGAATCTGACATATTTGGAAACTTCAAATTGCGATTCTGCTAATATTCCGCGCAAAATCTTCTGCTATTGTCCCGAGATTGCTACAGCAATGGTTATTACAACAACAGGTACAACAGCTGCACTATTCCAAACTTGATTCCATTTTTCTGTTATCTTGTTCTTTCCTTGTCTTTTCCAAGCTTATTATAACAGTATACCTCCTTTGAAATTTGGGATTCCAATAACCTACAATTACTCACACAATTTAAGCACACACTTATTCTAAAACAACATAATTTATGAAGAATAAACTAAAATGGTTATTCATGCAAAATAAAAACTAAAATGCAATAAAAACATGTCATTTACGCTCAAAGTAATCATGATTTAAGTCTAAAAGTGCCATGATAACTCTACTTTCATAGAGTTATCACATGTGTTGAAGGTTAAAGCCAAGTTCGTTAAGGTTGTTAGGCACATGTTGTGTATTTGAGCAATTTGAAAATTATAATTGTTGGTGATCTAAGTTATATTAAGCTGGTTTTTAGTCAGTTTTAGTGATGATTCTAGAATATTACATTGTGAGGTCGTAGAAAGAGAAAGTTCCATCTTGGTCTCTAGAGTCTCTTGTGCAAGCTAATATAATAATTTTTTTCCATTCTTACATCAATAAATCTCATTTGATAGCTTCCCTGCGGATGTAGGTTGAGCATTCTGGCTCAACTGAACAATGGTATGATCTTGGTGTGTTGATTGATCATGATTCATTTTCTTTAGTGTTTCTTAATTAAATCTTGTTGGTATATTGAATTGTGGGTTCATCAGAACAATCTTCAGATTGTGCAACTTGTATTGATTTGATTTAAGGGATCTTGGGCAGTGATCAGTTCCATTAATTGGAAAGCAACCTGAATACTACAATTGGTATCAAAGCTTAATGTCTTTGATCAAACCCAAGTATGGCATCATCCAAGATTGACATAGAAAAATTCAAAGGCAAGAATGACTTTAATATGTGGAAATAAAGATGGAAACTTTGCTGATCACTCACAGTCTTGAAGATGAAATTGAGTTAGAAACCAAAAAGGAAAGGAAAGTCATCCAAGACGCTAGAATAAGCTACTGAGATTGACAAGAAAGCTAAAAGTACTATAATTCTGAGTCTTGGGGATTCAGTCATCAGGCAATGGCACAAGAAAAAACAGTGGCTGGACTATAGGTCAAAGTTGAAAGTTTCTATATGAATAAGTCTCTAGTAAACAGACTCTCCATAAAAAAAAAAGAATGATTATTTTGAGAATGGTAGAGGGATCATCGCTAGAAGAGCATATTGATGAGTTTAACAAGGTGTGTGATACCTTGGATGATAGAGTGAAGGCTCTTTTTTTAATCAATTCATTACTAAATGTCTTATGAAAATTTGGTTGATGCTCTTATATATAGCAGACAAACCTTGACCTGGATGAAGTAAAATCTACACTTGACACCAAAGAGCTCCAAGAAAAACAAGTCCTTTTGGAGGTGGTACAAGTGAAGGGTTGATAGAGGAAAGACTAATAATAAAATGAAGCCAGGGAAACAAAAGAACAAAACCAAGAATTTAAAGTGTTATCATGCCATAAGGAAGACCATTTTAAAAGAGATTTTCTTGAAAGAAAGATCAAATCCAAAGAATCAAGAACCAAAAGGAGATGCTGCAATGGTGGAAGGGGAAAGATATGAATGAGCTGGTCTATATGTATGTGACAATAGAGAGCAGCCAAAAAAGTAGATGGGTTCTAGACTCTAGATGCACGTGACAACAAAAAATAGCCAAAGAGTTAAATGGGTTCTAAACTCTGGATGGACTTTTCATATGTGTCCCTCTAAGAATTGCTTCACTAAGTATCATGAGTTTGATGGTGGATGAGTGATAATGGGAAAACAATTCTATGTGTAAGATCATAAGAATTGGTAATGTGAATCTTAAGCTACATGATGGTTCTATAAGGTTAGTTAAGCAATCAGACATGTACCTAACTTAAAAAGGAACTCAATATCTCTAGGAATGTTGGATCAAATAGGAAGTCGCATTAGGCTTAAATCAGGGCAGTTATGTGTGTTAAATAGTTCTAATCTAGTTAAAAAGGGAACAAAGAAGAATGAGGTACATATCTTAGATGGTGACGTAATTACTACTGAGGCCCGTGTGACTTTAAAACATGCTAAAGATAAAACTAGGTTGTGGCATTTAACGTTAGACATATGAGTGAGAAGAATTTAAAAGAGCTAGAAAAATAGGGTTCCTTTGGCTTTGATAAGATTGGAAATTTAAAGTTTTGTGAAGAGTGTGCTTTAGGAAAATCTACAAGAACCAGTTTCAAAAGATCTAGTCAAAAGTAAAAAAAAAAATTATTTTTCAGTTATGTGTCTTACATAATTAAGAATATTATTAATTATTATTAATTTACAAATTTAATAAAAAAAATATTTTATTTTTCAAATATACTTTTTATTAATTTGCAATTAAAAACTACAATTCTTTAAGTAATGGTAAAATTGTAATTTAAAATTATTTACTCTCAATCTAAAACAAAGTAAATACATAAATTGGATTCTGATTCCGATTTTATACTCTCATTCCAATGTAAATAAACAACTCACTCCCACTTCACACTCCTAATCTTAAGATTTTCACTCTAATCCAAAATGTAAAAGCTATCTAAGTGAGTTATTGTGCAAATTTTAATGTATTTGCAAGCACCCAAGTTTATTGGAGTATATTATAGACTAGGAATAACGAGATTGAACCTATAAGAACTGTTAATTTTTAAGAAAGTAAAATTTAATCCAAGTAATGCACCCGCGTTTATTGGAGTATACTATAGACTAGGAATAACGAGATTGAACCCATAAGAACTATCAATTTTTAGGAAAGTAAAATTTAATCTAAGTAATTATAACTACCCTACTTGAAAAGAAAATATTTTGTTTGAGAAAATTAGAATTAAAGATGCAAGTAAATTAAAACAAAATAAATTAACATAAAAATTCAAGAGATTGTGGCTACTAGGGTTTCAGAATCCACTATAGTTCAACTTAACAATTATATAATTATCAATTAATTCTTAATTTTAGAGTGACAAATCGAAATATATCTATGTCTCATGAATATAACAATTCAACCCAATTATAATTACTCTTATGTAGATTCTGTTTATCCTTAATAGTATAATATTTAAGTATCCTATATTAACAATATTGAATAATAAAGAGTCAAAATTTTACAATGCATTTTATGTAAATAATTTAATAAGACACAAAATCAAAGATAATTACATATAAAATTTATAAACCTATGTATAAATTTATACAAATATTTATCCTAACAATCAATAATGCATGACAATAATTAAATAAAATATAATTTATCTCATTGAAAAGAGCTTTATCCTTAACCGTAATATAAAAATTTAGATATACATAACTAAATTGAGAAGAAAAAAAAAGAATGATAAAAGCCGTCGTGGAGAGTAATCCAACTGACTGACTCTGTGGCTATAATTGCTTTCGGCTGCTCCAATTCTCTGTTTTTGCTCCCGTGCAATAGCCGAAGTCTTGGCTCATAAAATGTTAAGCCACCGACTCTTGCCAACTAAGGAAATTAGAGCCTTGCAATTAGCTTCCACTTGTAGCCCATATAGACATTCACATGCCAAATATTATGTCCATAGATAATATTCCTTGGTTTTAATTCAAAAGGGCTCTTTGTTGCATTATGCTTTACACAGTAAGTATTGAAAAGGTCCAATTTAGATTTCGTTTGTCCAAGCCCATTTGCAACAATTCCGACAGCTTCAGTTCTTTCTAATTTTATGTTCCTATAAAAGCTTATTTAATCTCAAACCCCGATTAATTTCCTTGTTCAATGAAAATAAATAAACTAATTAAAAATATAAATAAAAGAGACTAAGTAATATATGATTAGACGGGATATATATGAATATATTATGCTCATCATGAGTTTAGTACAACAAAGTATTCTCGGATCATTTCAAATCTTAACCCTCACTCATCAACCATATCTTTTTCCTTTTGCATCTTGTTTACTAGCTTTGAGGGTTTTCTCCTGGTTGAGAGAAAAATAAGCAAAGTGGATATGGTGAAACTGTGGAAGGTGATACCACGGGTGGAAGAGTAAATGTAGTCAGAGGTATGGCCGGAGATGGTATTTGGAAAGGTGGAGATTGTGATGGCGACGGAGAATGAATGGATGGGAGTATTTATCTGCCCAATTCAACCAATGAAATTGAATTTTATTTTTTTACACTGTTTCCACTCAATTATTATTTATTAACTATTAAAATTGATTTTTTTTTATAAATTGCCTCTACTTAATTATTTCATAATTGAGAAAGAAAATAAAAATCCCATAATACTTTTATGGGAGCTCGAACAGTTGCTCTCATACTCAACCAAAAGCCGATTGGAGCTAATGCTACTTTATAGAGAAGTCAGGATAGATACAATTATATTTTTATCTTCCATATAATCCATCACTTAATTATGTTGCTGGTGAATTAAAACGCACATCAACAAGATCTATGTTTGATTGAAGAAATAATTATTAAGAACTAAACTATTTATTAGAAGTATTTAATCCCAATTATATCAATTCTTCTCCCTCTATTGATCGTTGTCCTTCAAAAAAATTTTTATATAAATTAGATTAATTATTAGAACCCAATATAATAGAGTCTAGGGTGTCAATTTGTACAATCTTGTCATGGTCATAACATAATTTATTTGTGTTATATTAATTTAAGCAAACATTTATATGAATTCTTTATTAATTGTGTTGAAATATCAAAAAATGGTTACGACTCGTTTCTTAATTATATTAATTGTGTTGACCCGTTTAACATATTTAATAAAAATTTAAAATTACTTTAAAAAATAACAAATATGTCAATGTTATTTGTGAAAATAGGTCACAAATAAGTTAACATGAAATAAATTAGTTCATAATACAATACATATATGAAATGAATTACGGGTGTTCAGAATTCAATTTGATCCACTCAATCCATTTGATCTGTAAATTTCTAATCCACAAAAATCAGATCTGTGGATTGGATTGAAAATTTGAAATCCGCAGTTGGTGAATTGAATATGGATTGATTTCTGTAAATCCAAAAAAATTCGTGAATCCCCAAAAAAAATAAAAAAATACTTAGTTAATTAAAATATAAAACTTATAAATGTGAGACTACTAGTTACTAATAAATAAATAAGTTAAAATGTAGTTACATTAACACCATATTATATCTTATTTGATAATAATATAAAATAAAAAATAATCAAACAATTGAAGAATTAAATAGACAAATACAGTTTCCTAAATAGTAAAAATTCTAAAGCAAAACAAAAAATCCTAAGCCAAACAAAACACTTTAGCACAAAAACGAAACCTCTATCACACCACACACATAGAACCATCACCTTTTACCTCATCAATTGAGGTAATTAATCTAAATTTTTTACTTTCTTTTCAAGCTTTTCGTGCATTAATCTAAACAAAAAAATTTTTTTTTCCTTTTTGGTGTGTTATATTTTGAAACTTTGAATGTATTAATTCTAACTTTATCTAAACGATTAATTTTGAATTTGACCTATAGTAAAATTATTTTTATATTAATTCTTTTAATTACTTCATGAATTGGATAGAATTTAAAAATTTTTAATCTACAAAATGATGGATTAGATATGAATTTGGTAAATCCGCATTTGATTCACAAACATACGGTTTGGATTTGGATTGAATTTATCAATCCATGGATTGGATTAAATTTATAATTTATAATCCGTAAAATCATGGATCGTATATGGATTAATCTCCAATCCACAAAATTTGATCCGCGAACACCCATAAAATGAATAATTGATTTATGCTGCGTTTACTAAACTGGAATCGGAATGGGCTGGAATCGGAATGGACAGGAATGAGAATGAGCTGGAATGGGAATAAGGAATGGGAATCAAATTAATTTGTTTACTTGAACTATAGGAATCGAAATGTGAATGAGCTGGATTGCCATTAATGTGTTTACTTTGTTTTGAATCGGAATCGGAATGAGTTAGATTGTAACAAATTACTAAAAAGTACTTAATGGATTATTGTCATAATAATAATAATTATTAACTAATAATTAATTAATTGTAAAATTTTATTAATTAATTATTATAATTATATTAACAATTATTATAAAATATATTAACTAATAATATTAATATTAATTAATTAATTATAATAATATATTAATTATTGTGATTATTTATTCAAAAATTATAATTATTAATAATTATTGTTAAAAATATATTAATATATTAATTAGTAGTAATAATTATATTAATTATTAATTAATAATAATATATGAATTAATAATAATAATATATTAATTAATTAATTAAAACAATAATATATTAATTATTGTGATTATTTACTTGAGAACTATAATTATTAATATATTATTGTTAATAATAAATTATTATATTATTTAATAATTATTATTATATTAATTAATAATAATATATGAATTAATTATAATAATATATTAATTAATTAATTACAATAATAATATATTAATTATTGTGATTAATTATTCAAAAATTATAATTCTTAATAATTATTGTTAATAATATATTAATTAGTAGTAATAAATATATTAATTAATTAATTATAATATATGAATTAATTATAATAATTATATTAATAATTGTTATAACAGTATATTAATTAATTAATTATAATAACAATAACAATAAATTAATTATTGTGATTGTTTATTAAAAAATTATAATCATTTTTAATTAAATGTTAATATATTAATTAAAAGTAATAATTATATTAATTAATTATAATAATATTAATTAAATAGAACTTAGGACAAAGTGGGTATTTTTTTTGTTTTGGGGGTAGACAAAATGGAAATTCTTGGGAATGAGAGATTGATTCTCATTCCCAAATAGTTATGGCCCCACCATTCCGATTCCGATTCCCGCTTCATTTTTGTAAGAAACGCGTCAATCATTCCGATTATGGATTTCGATTCCCAATCCGGTAAGAAACGCACCATTAGTATTTAGTACATATATTAACTATTTTTCAATAATATTATAATATATTAATTGATATTTATGTCATAAATGAGTAATTGTGTCAAGATGGTCCAACTATGCCAAGGTTATTTACCATGTTGTATTGTATCAAACCATTTATTAATCACTAAATCGTACTCATGATTAATATGAAAAAACTACCTCGTACTAGTGTCATGACCCATTTGCCAGCTTTATCACAGAGAGTCTTGTGGAGTATGAAGACCAAGCATTTGTTCTTGTAAAATACAAAAAACAACATGTGATGATTTGAAGAAGGTAGGGATGGCAATGGGCTAGGGTGGGGGTAAAGAGGCCTACCTCATTCCTCACCTCATTAAAAATTTTACATCGATTCCTCACCCTATTTCCCAATAAATTTAGTAGGGTGGAGATGGGGAATCCCCACGTAGGGTATGATTTCTCCATCCCCACCCCATTTCCCATTTATTTAATTTATAGTAGATATAAATATATGATTTTTAATAAATTAAATATTAAATAATTAAATAAAATCATTACCATATTATAAAGTATTTAAATTATTTAAAAAATCTCTAAATGTTTGAAATAATATCTTGAAATGATTTCAAAATTGAAATTATTTTTAAGAGAGTAGTATCTTAGCAAAAGAAAAAAAATAATATTTTAGAGTTGAATAAAAATTATATTATTGGGTTTTGTTTTAGTTATATCCATTTATATCAAGTAAAAATAAAAATAAAATTTATTAACTAACATTGTAATTGATAAAAAAATTATTTAATAAAAATTAGAAAAATATTTATGTATAATGGGGATTGTGGTGGGGTGGAGAGTGTAAACTAAACCCCACCTCGTTAAGAATTTGAAAATTATTTTTCTCAATTCCCGACTCAATTTCCCTAAAATTATTTAAAATTTATCTCATTTGAGGGTGGAGGCCTATAGAACCCTAAAGCGCATGGAGGATTTTTCCATCACTAGAAGAAGGTAAACCAAATCAATTGCAAAGGTAGGTAAATAAATAAGAGAAGCTCAAAATAGTTATTAGACTTTTATTGATGATGGCGAACACCTTCCCAACCAACCTATTTCATTAAGAATGCAACGACAAAAATTATTGGAATCTAAAAGAGTAACAACACGTAAATTATAATGTTTAAATAGTCATCACCCAAATTACAGTAAACAAACGTCAATAATGGCACCATATTGCATAGAAATAGTCTTACCTTGAGCGGCTGATGACGGCAAATGAAGGCAGAGGCAGTGACAGACAGCGGTAGATACTGCAATCTGGAATAAGGAGCAAATTGTCTCAAGAACTTAGGGGGCAGAGACGAAGTTGCAGTTTCGGTTGACCAACGATTGAGGCAGCACTGGTAGCACCCGAACAAAGGTGACTGTAGTGGTGGGCGCGGGTGTTTGTTAGATTATGATTAACGAATAGGGTGTGTGTGTAGGGACGACAAAAATCTCTACTTTAGGGGGGTATTTTTGAGATTTTTTTAATTCGGTGAGGTATGAAGATAATTTTATACCTAATTTTTATTTGGGAAAGGACGAAGAAATTTTTTACCCTATTTCTTATTCGGAGAGGGGACGAAGATGAGGTGAAATCCCCATCCCCACCAATTTCCCCATTTTCCCCATTTTAATTTTTAATTTTATTTTTATTTTTAAAATTACTAGTAAAAAATAATAAAATTTGAATGATAAAATTATAAATATTGGTTAAATTAAAAAAATCAAAATATTTATATTATTAAACTTTTAGGCTTAATTAACTAATTAAAGTTTTAAATTTTTATTTAGGACATTAAAAAGACCGTGTAGATTCTATTAGCCCAAAAATTTTGTTTTAATTTTAATATTCATTAAATATTTTAAACTTAAATCTATTTTTTATTTATTTTTAGATATTATAATTGCCCACAAATAATCACAATTTTAATGTCTAATCTAATTTAATCTAATATTTGCTTCGATTTGCTCCAACTTAACTATTGTGTTGTAAAGAAAAAGTCCACATTTATAAAGTCTTCACGCCACTATTGAAAAAGTTAATTTTGAATCTAAATTGATTTTATTTGCAACAATTTTGTATTAGACTATTAATTTGTTCACAATAGTTTGTACTGAAGTTTGTATCCCTTACATGTTACATGCGTTACTTACTAATTTTTTTATTTTAATATGATTAACTCAAAATAAAAAAATGTATTAGTTATTCAAGATAAAGGAACCTCCTGGATCCCCTTGTTATTATTTGGGGAGAGGATAGGATTCTCTTAAGAATTCGACGGGGACGGAGAGAAAATGGGGGCATACGTAAAATATCGGGGATGGAGTTATGAGATTAGTCCCTCCCGTTGCCATCCTTTTGTGTGTTTTGCAATCAGAGGAAGGGAATCAGGGATTATATTTTTTATTTTTGCCTTTTACAGTTGTTATTATTATTGTTGTTGTTATTTAAATGACAAACTTAATAGGCTTTTTAAGTAAGTTCAGTTTCAACCCAAACCGAAGTAAAAACCGATCGGATTCTAAATTTGAATCCAGTTAGATCTTAATGATTAATCTAAACTTAATTAAGCCCGAAATTTATTTTCTGTTTGGTTCGAGTTAAGTTAATGCGGTCCAAAGGACCACCCCTACCGATCATGAATCAGGAAGAATAACCATCCCGAATCCCAACTGATATAGTAAATCGGAGCAAAAAATGTGGTCCAAGTCCAAATCAATTGAAATCCTGAATCCTGATCAAGATCAGATTGTCCCTATATTATCCATTAACTATCTAAATTTAATATGTAAATTACCATTTTATTTTTTTCATTAGTTAGATGTGAATGTCATTAAGAAAATAATAATAATTAAAGTGAATACAAAGTAGCGAACTTGTTGGGTTTGGGATTGGGTCCATCATGTTTGTTTTCTCAAGCATAATTTTTTTTTTAATTTAGTTAATTAAAAACTAAAATAACAGTTGGGGAAATTAGGATATTCAGGATTTTGATCGGGAAGTTTAAGCATCTTGTTTTAATTAGGACGGGATCCTGAATCCCAATTGTGATTCGAGGAATTTTACCAATCCTATTGTCATTCCTCATTTCAATTCTTTTCTAATTTGATTTTAATGCATGATTGATAAGCATACCATTAATGATTGCGAGTGAATTCAAAGCATTTTGTTTAATTATGGGACAACATTCTTATCGTACATACATAGTGACAAAATGAAGATTATGAAGTTTATGATAACTACAATTATTAATTTTCTCCAATATTTCAAGTTATATGTGAGAAATAGGAACAATTGTGACAAAATGAAGATCATGAACACAAATCTGAAAAAAAAAGTTATTATACTTATTATTTTTATTCATGCTATATATTTTTTAGGGTATTGAAAATGAAAGTTACATGAGTGGTTGGTACACAAACTGTATTCTAGGAATTTATATCTAGTAAGGAAATCGTCATTTTGTTAAAATAAATATGCTACTAATAGACAAAAAAATACAATGTTTGATATATTGAGATTTGTGAATTTGTTTTTATTTTATTGACATCCTTACTTTAACAAGATACAAATATTCTTACTAGAGAAAGACAACATTTTCTTATTTAGTACAAACACCTGCATATTTTAAAATATATATTTACTATTTTTCAATGTCATAAAATGTCTTTTAAATGTTGTAAATTAATTTTTCAATAATTCATAATATTGTAAAATCGTGAATTCGCATTTTAAAAAATTGGGGGCACCTATATCTAAAAATGATATTATATATATATATATAAAATCATTTTTTAGATATAGGTAGAGAGAGAGTGAGCGTATCCACAAAGCTTTAATGTGGCAGCTAATTGCTGTTATAAACTCATTGGACTGTTAACCCAGTTATTTTTCATGCTAACATTTCAGAACTGTCTCAGAACAGCAATCACCTGGAGCTTCCTAAGCCTAACCCAGTGATAAACAAGTTAACAGAGGGAGGACACAGAGTAGGCCTTAGCCGTCTTTGGGTTGATATTGATTTGGTCGGAGGAAATGCTAAAAACAAGAGCTTCATGGGCCTAAACGATGTTAGAAGTTGTGGCAAAAGGCGATTAATGTTAAAAGCTAATGTACCATTGGGCTTCAAAGAGTGACAAAATTTGAGTGGTGCTATTAGCACCCCTTCAAAACTCTTGTAAAATGCCTATTGTGTGTTTACAGTTACAACACTCCGTGAAATGATCCAAAAAAAAAATCTCGCTTGCTCAACTCAAGCTTTAAATTTTCTTTTAATTAAACCATTTATCGTTACTATTGTTGTTTGCCTTTTGCCACAAACATATGGCGAATTTCTTAATCGCAATCCTAAATTAAGGTTCATATATACGAACGACTTTAGAAGAAATAGATCATTTAAGTTTTAATTTGGATGGTGTATTGTTGTGCAAATTTTGTTGACCTCACAAGCACACAAATCTATTGTAGAATAGATCAATGGTGTCGAGTGTCGATCCCACAAGGAGGTAGATTTTAATTAGGTGTATAATTAATTTTGTAAATTGGTGATTGGATTTATAGGGAAAATTGATTTAAACTATGCTAGAATTTAAATTGAAATAGCAGAATTAAATTAAACTAGAAACTATTATAATAAAGTGTTTGGGTATCCGGATCCGTATTAAAATGCACCATGGGCTAAATATTCCTTATTAATACCAATTAAATCATGAGGGTGGAATCCACATCTCATGAACCACACTCTAATCAATATGGTGCTAAGGGGAACTTAACGTGCCAAATAATAATAACCTTATACTAGGTCAAACCAAACCAAGGCGAACTTAGACAAGATTATTATTATTTGTCGACTTAAAAGTCAAAACCTCCACAGAAATTAGAGGGAAGAGAAAATAAATTTACCAAATTATGCCCATGAAACATGTTGAGACATCACCTTCAACCCAAGCTTGAAAGAAAATTAGCTACTCATAATTGAACTAAGGGTAAAATGATAATTTATTAAAATACGTATAAAATACAAGATGGAGAAGGAATTACAGAAAACTAAGCTAAAAATGAATTTAGGGTATCAAATTAGGGGGAAGAGACCCCCTTTTTATAGATACATTGAGTAAATCATGGTCATCGGATTAAAAACAGTTTGGACGCACAGGATTACACCACGTCATCACCAACAAGATGCGGTTTGACCATGGGTTTGACCACGCTGCGGTTTGAAGCGTGACGCGGTATGAACAATGTCGTTAATACTACCTATGAACAAGATGCATACATATGAATAGTGCCGTACGTGTGAACAGTGCCATTTTTCCTTTTATGCTCCTCTTAAGGTTTTCGACTGTCTTGAGTTCAAAAAGTAACGTCCGTTTTGCTATCGATATCTCGTTCGGAAATGACCATGATGCCCTAAAATACATAAAATATTTAATTAAAATAAAACACACATAATTAAATCATAAGAAGCTTAAATTCATAAAAATAGGAATGTTAGTAAAACTTGAAATGTAAAATAGCAATTTTCTCCTTTATAAATATATACTTTCTAACACTCAAAATGTATTAATCAAGTTGCTTTCCAATCAATGCAATGATCACTACCCAAGGTCCCTTAAATCAAATTAATACAAGTTGCACAATCTAAAGATCATTATGAGGAACTCACAACTCAAGATACAAACAAGATTTAACCAAGAAACCTTAAAGAAAATGAATAAAGATCAATCAACACACTAAGATCATAACGTGGTTTAGTTGATTTAGAATGCTCAACCTATATCCACAGAAGCTATCAAATGAGATTTATTGATATAACAATGGAAAAAAATTACATTAACTTGTACAAGAGACTCTAGAGAATAAGATGGAACTTTCTCTTTCTACGACCTCACGATACAACACTCCAAAATCATCACCGAAACTGACTAAAAAGCCACTTAATATAACTTTGACAACTAATAATTATGATTTCCAAATTGCTTAGATACACAACACATGGCTAACACCTTAACGAACTTGAATTTAAGCTTCAAAGACATGCCCCACAAATGAATTATTTATGAGTTGAATCAAAATGCACAATCATATGTCGTTTTATTCAATTCAATGTTCTCACAAAAGACATGACAAGCACTTGAGTTTTAAACACAATCCTAAGTCCACACAAAGTCGCTTTAAAATCTAAGTTTGATTCACTTGCTATCTTTACAATTCTCCACTTGAATCAAACATCTTCCTCAATTTGACTCATTTTCCAAATCTTTATGTATCTCAAAAATTACATAAACTAGCTACGCCCGCAAGTTCTGAACTTAGCTACAGGAACCACCTTAGTAAGGGCTCTGTAGGGTTCTCATCAGTGTGAATTTTAATTACCTTCATAGCACCTTTTGACACTTCATTACTAATAAAATGAAGTTAAATATCTATATGTTTCGTCTTCTCATGATGTATAGGGTTCTTGCATAAATAGATAGCACTTGAACTATCGTAAGAGACAGAATCGATTTCTAGTTGATCCTCAACTTAGTCACTAACTCCTTGGGCCAAAGTGCTTTTTTTACAACTTTTATAGTTGTTGTAAACTCTGCTTTAGTTGTTGAAAGTGCTATAACATGCTGCAAAGTAGTTTTTTAATTATTGAATACATAACCAGTAAGTGATCTTCTCCTATCCAAATTTCGTATATAATTTGAATCTACATAGCCCTGTAGACCATCACTATCACATTTAGACCTCCCATATACCAAATCATAACTCATATAACCATTTAGGTACCTGAATATCCACTTAAAAGCCTTTCAATACTCTCTCCTAAGTTGAGCCATGTACCTACTAATAACACTGACAGCATGAGCAATGTCTAGTATTGTTAGGATCATTGCATGCATAAAACAACCAACTGCATCTGCATAAGGTTCATTGGCCATAGCAAGTTTTTTTTTTCCTTTTGTTTAGGGGCACTGCAGGTTACACAACCTAAAATATGATGCTATAGGTAACTGCACAAGTTTGGAATTGATTATTCCAAAGGTATTCAACTCTTTATCTTAATATTTCTCCTAGAAACATTGTACCCTTACTTCTGTTCCTTTTAATCTCCATTCCCAATATCTTCCTTGCATAACTTAGATCCTTCGTTTTAACTTCTAAATTCAGCCAGCTTATCAATTTCTTCTCTATCCTTTCAAGCAATTACCATGCCGTCTACACATAGAATGAGATATATGTACAGACTATCTTTAATTAGCTTGTAGTAAACATAACAGTCACAACTACATCTAATGAATTCATGTACTGTTATGAATTCATCAAACCTAAGATACCACTACCTAAGGGACTGCCTTAACCCATATAAGATATTCTTTAGCAGGCATCCATGATCTTCTTTACTAAGGAAAACATACGTTTCAAGTTGGGACATTAGTATTTCCTCTTCAAGTTTGCCATGTAAGAATGCATTCTTGACATTAAGTTGATTAAGCTCTATGTCTTGAACTTCTGTTATTGCTAATATGACCCTTATAAAGGCATGTATAACAACTAGAAAGAATAGCTCTTTAAAATCAATTCACTCCTTTTGAGTATAGCCCTTTGCCACAAGTCTTGCTTTCTTGGTTCAGATCCACTTAGGCCTCCATTGATCTTGAAAATCTATTTGCATCCAACTATCTTCCTATTTTCAAGAATAAAACCAATTGCACCTCTACAATTCCAATGAGAAAACTATCGGCAACATAGCCACAAGATAGAAGAAAAAGAGGTTGTTTTTATAATTGTGATGAAAAATTCTAACCAGGGCATCGATGTCTGAAGTTATTTGTGATTGAAGCTTGCCTAGATGAAGAAGATGGTGATGTGATCATGGAGGATGAAGCGGAAAAAGTTTTTTATGTGGTAACCCCTGAGATATCACTACAAAAAGTTATTAGCGGTGCTTAAATGTACCGAGACAATGCGGGTAAAAGGCCATCATGTGGTTGTTAATGTTTTGATTGATTCGAGTAGTACCTATAATTTTATTAGTAAGAAGCTAGCCAAGAAAGCAGGTTTTGAAGCCACAGTCAGGAGGGAACTTGGAGGTAGGGATGGCAATTGACCCAAAGAAACCCACAAACCAAATTTCACCAAAACCCGTTCACGCGGATAATTTTGTGTGTTGTGGGCGGGTTTGGTATTACAAATTGAAACTCGCACTTGGATGCGGGTGAGTTTGGTATTAACCTAATATCTGATAGATACCCACATGGATATCCACTAGACCTGTAATTTTTTTTAATATTTTTAATTTAATTTTAATTAAAAAATATTTAAATCTAAAAAATATATGAAGAAAATAATGCAATTGTGCAAAGTGCCAAATAACCAAAGTGTTTTTGTATATTCTATTTTTCTTTAATTTAATACATGAATTATTTCATTATTATAATTTTTTTCTTCGAATTAATATTTGAAAAGTATTACTCTTTGGAAAATATTAATGTCAATCATTATTGTAGGCATCATGTTGGATGGGTACTAATGATGGTGAATGAAATGAATATCTTCTCTTGGAGCTTGTGTTGAATGATAATATGAAGTATAATTGTTATTTTTAGATATTAGTTTGTGGTTTTTTTAAAGGAATTGTATTTTATACTTAAATTTGAGAATTTTGTTTTGGATTAATGTTGAAATTATAATTTTTCATTTACAATGGTTAAATTGAAAAGTGAGTATGTTATGTGGAATTTGAGGTTATTATTGTAAATTTATATGTTGATCATTTGTGATTTTAAATGTATAAACCAGCAAAAAATATGTTGGATACCATTGCGGGTTTAGTAATTGTCAAAACCCGTAACGAGTGAATTTTTCTAAAAATATTAAAACCCACTGTGGGTTGCGGGTGAGTTTGATAATTTAAATTTTGTGCAGGTTTGGATTTAGTAACAGTAAACCTGTTGCGGGCGGTACCTATTGCCATCCCTACTTGGAGGTGATGGTGGCATCTGGTGAAAAATTGGTCAACCAAGGTAAATGCACTAACGTTCAACTCAATTTGCAAGGATTTCTTATTTATATTGATTTTTATTTATTACCACTTGGAGGATATGATGTGGTTTTAGAGGCTCAATGGTTGAGTACATTGGAACCTATTGTTTGGGACTTCTCAAAGTTATAGATGAAATTACAAGAGTTAACTATTGCAGACGATAAAGTGGTTGCTGTGAGCGAGTTTGAGCGAGTTTGAGCAAGTAGCTAGAAAAAAGAAAGATGGCATTCTTTTACACTTATCTTCTATACAGACCCTACAAGTTCAAGACAGCCACACTATTTCTCAGCGATTACAGCCACTGTTACAGAAGTATCGAGAGGTGTTTGCGGAACCTAGAGAACTCCCACCAAGACGAACACATGAACACAAAATTCCATCATTTCCGGGGCATGGACCAATAAGTCTCAAGCCTTATAAATACCCTTATTTCCAAAAAGTGAGATTGAGAAATTAGTGTGCGAGATGTTATCCAATGGTATGATCCGTACCAGTACAAGCCCATATTCCTCTCCTGTGATTTTGTTGACAAAACATGATGGTTCTTGGAGTATGTGTATAGATTACAAGGCGTTAAACAAAATTACAGTTAAAGATAAATTTCTCATTCCCGTGATTGATGAGTTATTGGATAAGCTACATGGTGCACAAATTTTTTCAAAGCTGGACCTTCATTCTAGTTATCATCAAATATGAATGCATTCTAAAGATATGGAGAATACAACTTTCCATACTCATAAAGGCCACTATAAGTTATTCACAAATGCAACTTCGATATTTCAAGCTCTCATGAACAAGGTATTCAAAAATTATTTGAGATAATTTGTTCTTGTCTTCTTAGATGATATATTGGTTTATAAAAAGTCTTGGGCTGATCATATCGAACATTTGAATGAAGTATTTTCTGTCTTGAAAGCTAACGAATTGTTTGTAAAAAGATGAAAAATGTGAACTTAGCCAAAAAGAGGTCAAATATCTAGGCATATTATTTCAAATGTAGGTGTTTCTGTTCATCCTAACAAAATCTCAGCCATCGTAGATTGGCCTAAACTGTAAATTGTCAAAGCTTTCGGTGGTTTCCTGGGTTTAGCAAGCTATTACCAAAACTTCATCAAGGATTTCGGGAAAATGGCTAGCCCACTTACCGACATGCTGAAGCAGAACTCATTTTCATGGACTCCACTTGCTAATGAAGCATTTGTACAACTTGAGGCTCATGTTTTGGCTCATCCAGATTTCTCAAAGGCTTTCATTGTAGAATGTGACACCTCTGATTCTGGCATAGGAGTTGTTTTGAGGCAAGAAAGACCAATTATATTCTTTAGCCATGCCCTTCAAGGAAATAACCTCCTACTTTCCACTTATGAGAAAGAGATGTTGGCTCTTGTGTTTGCTGTGCAAAAATAGCATGCTTATCTCATTGTTAGCCCATACAATTTGTAATTTCACGATCAGCAAAGTCTTAAATATTTATGGGATCAGAAGATAGCCATGGAGGCAAAACAAAAATGGTTTTATAAATTGATGGGGTTTGATTTCGTTGTTGTTTACAAAAAAAAAAAAAAAAGGAGAATATTGTAGCAGATGCCCTATACCGAAGAGAAGAATTTCACTTAAAAGAAACATTGGCTCTCCCTCAGCCAATACCAGATTGGATGGAGGCCACCAGAGTAGAGATTGAAAAAAACCTAGCTCTTCAAAGGTTAATGTGGCTCGTAAGGGAAGGGGAAGCACTGGGACCTTGGAGAATTCAAAATGAGATACTTCTTTTTAAAGAGAAAATTTATTTGCGTACTGATTTTTCTCTCATTAATGAAATAACTGAGTCAAAGTAGCACTCATGAAGGGTTCTAAAAAACTTTGCACCGAATTCATAGAACGTTTTATTGGCAAGGCATGAGAAGGCATATCAAGGAGTTTATAAAGAAATGTGACATCTGCCAATGACGTAAGATTGAGATTATAATGCCTACTAGACGTTTACAACCTTTGCCAATTCCTAGTCAAATATGGGAGGACATTGCTGTGGATCTCATTGATGGATTACCAGTTTTAAAGGGAAAATCTACCATTTTGGTGGTGGTTGATCGATTATCAAAATATGTTCATTTCATTGCAATGTCTCATTCATACACGGTTGTGAGTGTTGCACAAATTTTCTTTGATCATATATTTCGTTTACATGAGATGCCAAAAATCTATTGTGTGTGATAGGATTTTTACATTTACAAATCTTTTTTGGATGAAATTGTTCCGGCCTAATAGTATAAAATTCAATTTTAGTTCAGCCTATCATCCTCAAACAGACGAACAAATTGACGTGGTGAATCGAACAATTGAAATATATCTACGTTGTTTCACAAGCTCACAACCCACGCATTAGGTTGGGTGGTTAGCTTGGCTAAATCACTACAATACAAGTCGGCATTCAACTATAAAACGAACACCATTTTAGGTAGTATATGGATAAGAGCCTCCAAGCTTGCTGTCTTACATTCTTGAACTCGCTAAAGTGGCTGTTGTGGAAGAAAAACTTTTATGAAAGGACATGGTTTTAAAAGACTTCCATCAAAACATCAAGAGTGCTCAAGCAAGAATGAAGAGGATTTACGATTCCAAGCACAAGAAGAGGGAATGTTCTGTGGGTGATTGGGTGTACTTGAAGTTAAAACCATACAAACAATTGTCAATGAGAAAATATCTCAAGCTGTCCCTAAAATATTACAGGCCTTTCAAAGTCTTGCAAAGAATTGGTGTAGTAACTTAGAAACTGAGCTGCCTGGAGATGCTCGAATTCATCTTGTTTTTCATGTATCACTCTCAAGAAAGTGGTGGGACACAATATTAATGTTCAATCTCAGCTTCTAGTAGTAATCAATGACAAAATGATTCTCGTCCTCCAAGCAAATTAGAGTATTGAAGGTGAAAAGGAAAAGGAGAAGTCTGGCAAGGCCTTTCACCATCGGATGCAACATAGGAAGATATTGAGTTTATGAAGAATCAATTTCCAGATTTTGCACTTGAGGACGAGTGACTTCTTTAAGTGGGAGGGGATTTGTTGCTAGCAATAAAAACATGTGCTTTACCTGGCTACTGAACTTGCTACGTGGCCTTGAACTAGTCTTTGTTGAATAAGTCTTGTTTGTTAGTTTTGGTTACTAAGTTTAGATTCCAATTAAATAAGTCTTCCTATTTACAAGGAATTGAATTTGTAATGGCTCTGTTTGTTTGAAGTTCAGTGAATAAATGAATACACTTTTACCAATTTCACTTGAAGTCTAACATAGGAGGATTTGGGTTTCCCTCGAAGTACCTAAGTGTTACAACTTTACGTTAATTCTCCGTTGAAGAAAAACTCGCGTCACCAAAATGGGTAGAACATTAGAACAAGTTGTTTACTTGAGCTGTAGGAATCAAAATCAAAATTAATTGCAATTCCATTTATGTACTTACTTTATCTTAGAATCAAAATGAATTGTTGCAAGTTACTAAAATATCCTTGTTAATTGTTGTCCTTAGCATTATTTGTAAATATTATATTAATGACAATAATAAGAATAAAAATAATAATAAGATTAATAATAATAATAATGAAATTAACAACTACAAAGACAACGACATTAACGATAGTAATAATAACAATTTTGAATAATAATTTTATAAATTTTGAATAATAATTTAATAAATTTTGATAATACTAATTATTATTATTACTATTATTATAATAAATTAAAAGATTTTAATAATGATAATATTAAAATAATATGTAATAATTAAAATAATAGAACAATAATATTAATACAATAATAATGACATTAACAAATAATAATAATATCATCAACATTATCATCATTATTATTAAATAAAAAGCACCTATTTGTAAATAATACAAAATTTATGGGTATTTTCATAAATTCTATAGGGACCAAAATGCAAAAATGACAGGCTTGATTGAGGGCAATTTGGTAATTATAAGAATTCAATGTGAGTAAGAGGGATTATTATGAGAATCGGAGTTTGATTCCCAACTCTTCCCTTGGAAATGAAATCAATGAGAATGAATTCACAAATTTATGGCCCCGTATGATTCTTATTTCGATTCCCACTCTTATTTTGTAAAATAAACATTATCAATGATTTCGATTCTGAACTTCGATTCCCCAATCTTGGAGGTAAATATACCATTATTGTCAACAAAAAATCAAATAAGATTGCATGTGACATGACATGAGGTTAGCGATTTGGATTAATATTTTCTCCTTATTTGAACTCTCTTAAGCAGTTGAGCTTTTAAAGATTTCTGTCATTTGTCTTTTAGTAGTAGTGCATGCACATAATTTAACTTTTTTATTATTTTTATTTATTAACCATCTATCACCACTTAAATTATCAGTCAATATAAGATCAAATCATAAGAAAATCTTAATTTACGATTTTCAAAGCAAGTGACGTTTCCGACTGTGGCTAGCACTCGAGTCATATTTTTGAGAGGCAACAGGTCTTATTTAAATTTAATGTTCTCGTAATCATTAGATTTTCTTGTTTTGGTAACTTATCTTAAAGTTCATTTTGTAACTAATTTTTTTTCCCTGTAATTATGATGATCATATGCTTATATGCTTTCTGCAACTCTGCAGTCGCTACATTGCATGCCATGACTCTTCTATGACTCCCTTATATGTTTACTTTTAAGATTTTTTTTTTCAAAGCTCTATATGAGCATCATAAGTTTTGCAAAATCTCAACATGTTTGAAAGACCCAAAATAAAGTCGATTGCGAAATTATTAAAGAAATTATGGCAAAATTAAACCTGACCTAGAAACAGCCCCAAAAGCTGAGAGCTGAGCGAAGTTTCTGAACTTCTTGTGTGCTGGATGATGGAGATGTCAAGAGACCAACATCAATAATTGGAATTCCATGAGTGGCAGGGAAGCATCAAGATTTCCAGCATCAATTGGACTTAATAATTCAGATTTAACCCAATTCAACAATTCAAATCAAACCATAACCTAAACCAATTTAAAGGTCAAGTCAAACCATAACCTAAACCAAAGGGCCATTGAAAGCACATGCATTTTACCAAAATTTTCATTCATTTCATCACGTATTCAACCCAATTTCAAAACTTGATTTAATTTTTTTAAGCTACGAAATTTTCCTAATGATACCGGTCAAACAAACTAAACTTTTGATCTAGGGAAAGTCAATGTCAATTTGAACATGAAATCCATCTATGTCTGAACATGAAATCCTTATCAACACGCGTGGGGGAGTTCAAAGTACCAACAATTTTGAATGCAAACTTAAAATGTTCTAAAATAATCTACGTTCGCACTGGATAAATACTCAAAATTTTGATATATGAACTATACGGCATCAGCAATCACGGGATCAAAAACTGGCATTTGGCACTGGTACTAGTCAAGATAGAAAAATAATTGAAATTAAATTCCCAAGCCCTCACAACTTGTTGAGAGCCCGCTGTTTTAGAATCTATTGGCTATTGCGTGTACTTTCCAGGACTTTCTCTTAATAATTCTTGGCCTTATCCCACAATTTTTTTTTAAAATTTTGGACATAATTAGTCCAAAGTCTTAGCCCTAGAATACCTTTTTTTTTCTTTTTTTTTTCTGTTCGAAACTGCTTTCTATATTCTCATTCATTGTTTCATTTTTTTCCTTTTTATAAAAAATAGTGGATTGCTATAGAGCTAGTTTTGCGCGCAAATGAGAAGGGATGGAGAAGACAATATCATTCGATAATAAAGATAATTTTGAAAATAAATGTACAGGTTATCCAAATTCGAATCTTAGAAGAAATATGAGATAAAAAAATTAATTTGGTTTTGCTTACCTTTCCACCTTATTTTCTTTTTCTATAGAATAAAATTATTTAAAAAGTCGAGGTGTCAAACGAAATATCACTATTCAACTTCATTTTTAGTTTCGAGCCACTACCATTTGAACCAGGAAAAAAAATGTTGAAAAGAATAATTATAAATGCGGCCGCATTCACTAACTTAATTTACAATACTGTTAATTAACCCAGTCATGCGTGTTTGGTTCACTTATAGTGTGTTTACTTCATGGAATGAGGAATGGAAATGAAACCTTTGTTTACTGATAAAACGTAATTTGGGAATTAATAAAATGTGTGGGTCCCACAATTTGGGAATAAGAAATGAAATCTCATTCCCATGCAGGGGTTGGGAATGAAAATGAGGAATGAGAATGGAATAGGAATATATGTTTACTTTTGTATCCCTCTAATTTTTTATATTTTCTAAATTACCCTCATTCAAATCATAATTAATTTGATTATTTTAAATGTCATTAATTATTATTATTATTATTATTAAATGTTATTAACTTTATTATTTTTGTTATTATTAATTATTTTTATTATTATTTTTATTAAATTATTATTATTAACAACAAAAATAATGATAAAAATAATTATTAATAAAAATAATAATAACAATAATTAATAATAACTAAAATAATAAAGTTAATAAAATTTAATAATTATAGTAATAATGTAATTTTCATTATCTAGATACATGTATAAATATCATTATAAAAATGATATTAATTAAAAAAATAAAATAATAATAATAATAAATGTTAATAATGATAATATTAATAAAAATAGTAATAACAATAATCAATAGTAACTAAAATAATAAAGTTAATCAAATTTAATAATAATAATAAAGGTTAATAATGATAATGTTAATAAAAAATAATATTAACAATAATTAATAATAACTAAAATAATAAAGTTAATAAAATATAATAATAATAATAATAAATGTTAATAATGATAATATTAATAAAAATAATGATAATACTGTTAAATAATAATAAATTAATTATTTTTATTAATTATTAATACTATGGGTATTTTGGTAAATTGATTCTCATTACCATTCCTCATTCCTATTTATTTTGCTAAGTAAACACATCAATGGCATTTCAGCACATTCCCATTCCTATTTATTTTTGCCAAGTAAACATTGAAATCTCACTCTCATTCTTCATTCTCATTCTAAATTCATTCTCATTCCACAAGAAACGCACCATTAATGATTTTCTTTAATTTTTGGGTGGAGCTCTTAACACCAGTTTAAAATTCTTATGAAAACCTCTTCTCAAAATACATTTGATTCAAAAATTTTGAAAAGTCTATGTACCTTGATGAGAACCTTCAAGAGAATATCATTAAAACTTCAAGTGATCCTTTGTACATTTATGTAGGGCCCAATTACAAAAGCTAAAGCCAAAAAGATGCAAGCTGCTTTAAATGGGTTAATTAAGAAAATATGGATTGAAAATGCAATTCAAGATGCAAGACATCATGAATTCTTGCATCTTGAATTGGGCTTGGAGAGAAGACAAGGCATTGTGGGGCATTATTCAAATTATTGGGCAGCCAAATACTCAATTTAGATCAAATGCAGAAAAGTCAAATTCGAATAAAATTGGTCTGATTGAAATTTAGAAGTAATATGCAAACTATATACTGTTAGAAAGATAATTAAGTTAACTTTCCAAAATAATTTACAGAGTTAGATTTAGAGTTCTTTAAAAAAAATTATAACTAATTTATTACAATTTATTTAGACTTTAAAATTCCAACGACACCTTTGTTTATTCAACTTCATGTGTTAGGTAAGTTTATCATCATGACCCATTAGTGGTGGCTAATAACAAGAATGGTAATAATGGCGGTGGGGCTAACGGTCATAATACGAATGCTAATGGGGGCAAAAAGGGAAACGGTGGTCCAAATCCAATGGGTGATATGAATGGTGGGTTTCAGAACATGGGTGGCCCTACCGCTGCTGCTAATGCCAAGATGGGTCAAATGCCAACAATTTTGGACCACCATTAATTTGAACATGAAATCCATCTATGTCTGAACATGAAATCCTTATCAACACGCGTGAGGGAATTCAAAGTGCCAACAATTTTGAAAGCAAACTTAAAATGTTCTAAAATAATCTACGTTCGCACTAGATAAATACTCAAAATTTTGATATATGAACTATACGACATCAGCAATCACGGGATCAAAAACTGGCGTTTGGCACTATTACTAGTCAAGATAGAAAAATAATTGAAATTAAATTCCCAAGCCCTCACAACTTGTTGAGAGCCCGCTGTTTTTGAATCTATTGGCTATTGCGTGTACTTTCCAGGACTTTCTCTTAATAATTCTTGGCTTTATCCCACAATTTTTTTTTTATTTTGGACATAATTAGTCCAAAATCTTAGCCCTAGAATACTTTTTTTTTTTCTGTTCGAAACTGCTTTCTATATTCTCATTCATTGTTTCATTTTTTTTTTTTATAAAAAATAGTGGATTGCTATAGAGCTAGTTTTGCTCGCAAATGAGAAGGGATGGAGAAGACAATATCATTCGATAATAAAGATAATTTTGAAAATAAATGTACTTGTTATCCAAATTCGAATCTTAGAAGAAACATGAGATAAAAATTAATTTGGTTTTGCTTACCTTTCCACCTTATTTTCTTTTTCTATAAAATAAAATTATTAAAAAAGACGAGGTGTCAAACGAAATATCACTATTCAACTTTATTTTTAGTTTCAAGCCACTACCATTTGAACCAGAAAAAAAAATGTTGAAAAGAATAATTATAAATGCGGCTGCATTCACTAACTTAATTTACAATACTGTTAATTAACCCAGTCATGCGTGTTTGGTTCATTTATGGTGTGTTTACTTTATAAAATGGGGAATAAGAATGAAACCTTATTTACTTGGCAAAATATAATTTGAGAATGGGAATAAAATGTGTGGGTCCCACACAATGGGAATAAGGAATGAGAATCTCATTCTGTAAAAAGCAGGAATGAAAATGAGGAAATGAGAATGGAATATATGTTTACTTTTGTATCCCTTTAATTTTTTCATATTTCCAAATTACCCTCATTCAAATCACAATTAATTTTATTATTTTAAATGTCATTAATAATAATTATTATTATTAAATGTTATTAACTTTATTATTTTTGTTATTATTAATTATTTTTATTAATATTATCATTATTAACAATAAAAATAATGATAAAAATAATAATTAATAAAAATAATTAATTTATCATTATTAACAATATTATCATTATTATTGTTATTATTAATAATATAAATAATAATAATAATTAATAATAACTAAAATAATAAAGTTAATAAAATTTAATAATAACAATAATAATAATAATGTAATTGTCATTATCCAGATACATGTATAAATATCATTATAAAAATGATATTAATTAAAAAAATAAAATAATAATAATAATAAATGTTAATAATGATAATATTAATAAAAATAGTAATAACAATAATCAATAGTAACTAAAATAATAAAGTTAATCAAATTTAATAATAATAATAAAGGTTAATAATGATAATGTTAATAAAAAATAATATTAACAATAATTAATAATAACTAAAATAATAAAGTTAATAAAATATAATAATAATAATAATAAATGTTAATAATGATAATACTGTTAAATAATAATAAATTAATTATTTTTATTAATTATTAATACTATGGGTATTTTGGTAAATTGATTCTCATTACCATTCCTCATTCCTATTTATTTTGCTAAGTAAACACATCAATGGCATTTCAGCACATTCCCATTCCTATTTATTTTTGCCAAGTAAACATTGAAATCTCACTCTCATTCTTCATTCTCATTCCAGCCCATTCTCATTCCATGAAGTAAACGCACCATTAATGATTTTCTTTAATTTTTGGGTGGAGCTCTTAACACCAGTTTAAAATTCTTATGAAAACCTCTTCTCAAAATACATTTGATTCAAAAATTTTGAAAAGTCTATGTACCTTGATGAGAACCTTCAAGAGAATATCATTAAAACTTCAAGTGATCCTTTGTACATTTATGTAGGGCCCAATTACAAAAGCTAAAGCCAAAAAGATGCAAGCTGCTTTAAATGGGTTAATTAAGAAAATATGGATTGAAAATGCAATTCAAGATGCAAGACATCATGAATTCTTGCATCTTGAATTGGGCTTGGAGAGAAGACAAGGCATTGTGGGGCATTATTCAAATTATTGGGCAGCCAAATACTCAATTTGGATCAAATGCAGAAAAGGTCAAATTCGGAATAAAATTGGTATTGATTGAGCTAGAAGTAATATGCAAGCTATATAGCGTTGGAAAGATAACTAAGTTAACTTTCCAAAGCACTTTACAGAGCTAGATCTGGAGTTCTTTAGAGGAGTTATAACCAATTTATTACAGCTTGTTCAGACTTGAAAATTCCAACGACTCCTTTGTTTATTCAACTTCATGTGTTCGGTTAGTTTACCATCAATGATGGTGGGCTAATATTAAGTTTGTCAATGATAGCATTAATTATGGTAGTTTAACATTAAGTTTGTCACTAACTAGCATTAATTATGGGGGTTGGTGAAGATTTTTGAAGCATCCTTTGACAAACCTATATATACTCGAAGAGTTGTTCCAATGTTTTCATTTGTATTTTTAAGATCTTAGGTTTCTATTGGTCTATTTAAACTCAGTAACCTTGCTATGTAAGACAATTAAAGATTAATTTTATTTGAATTTGAAAGATTATTCTTTCTTTGGTTCTTTTGAGAATTAGTGAACTTATCAAGAATTAGTATTCTTGTGGCGTTCCAAATTTAGACTTATCACTCACCTTCTCATCTATTTCTTGAGTGTGGGGTCAATATCATTCTCTATATCTTTGATTCATGTTTTTTTAAACATTTGGTCAAGTTTTTGTTTGTCTTAAATCATAACTTTCTTGGGAAGTTGAAACTTCAAATTAAGAATGGGTTTCAAAGTTTCATTGTGGGATTCGCATCATACCTCCAATGAAATTCTGTTTTGCACGTTTGGCAAAAATTGGACAAGTTTAGCAAATTAAATCTATCCAGTAGCATGTCATTTAGCCGGAGGTGGTTGAGGCGGTGGAGTAAAATTAACGCCTGCAGCAACTCTAGCTAAACGTGGCGGTGGAGCAAATCTGAATGGTGGAATTGATAAGAATCAATATCAAATCAACTACAATCAAGACAATGACAGCAAGCAAATCAACCACAATCAAGACAATGAAAGCAAGGCAATCGTGAACTCTACAAAAGGAAGGAATAAATTTTCCTTAAATCATTTTGAAGTCTTAGCTAAAGGCTTACCAAGTTCAAGACTTGTCAATAACGGCTAGTATTATTTTTAGCCTAAACTTTCTCAAATCATACTCTTCGTAGATATAATAGGAAACTCTCCTATGTCAAGCCATAACATAGTCCTAAAATAGCTCCTTATCTTTGTATAAATTATATAGGATAAAGTAAAGTAACGGTGTGAAAAACAAATAATATTTTTCTTCAGCTATTCAATCTATATCAAATTATCTTTTAGGAATCACTAGTGCTGCAAAGTTTAAATTGATGTTGCAATTGACTGTCTCCCTCACCAGCCCATATATATTAAAAGAGAATTGCATGGATGGTAACGTTTCTAAAAAAAATAAAAATAAAATTTACTGAATAGTAAATTTAGAGACGTTGTTTGACTCAAAAACTTAAGTTGATAGGTTAATACTTTTTTATGATTAACACTTGACATAAAAGCTTAGAAATTATAAAGGCTTTGGCTCATAGACAATTATGTAATATACTATTGGCTTTTTTAAAAATAATAAATGGTAAATTTTGCATCTAAGAGTGTTGATACAAAATTCTAATAGAAAAAGAAAAAAGAAAAAGAGAGAGATAATACGAAATTCTAAAAATAGATGGTGAAAAGAAAAATGGGACCCTAAGAGATAAAAGGATAATTTGAAAAATAAATGAGGTATTTAAAAAGAAAAAAGGCAGGGTCAATATCACCAGCTTAATTGAAAGGTAAAGGATTAAGTTTTACTGGCTCGTGTAAACAATAATGACATCCATGGTACTCATCTTCCAAGCAACAATATGCACATCCATTGCAGTCTAAATTGCCGAAATATTTACATCCTTCACATTCATCTCCATTGCGGCAATACTCACATCCGTTGCAATATTCATCTCCGTTGCAGCAATTTGCACAGCCCCAGCAGTTTTCCTGGCAACAAAGTTCACATCCTTCGCATTGATCACCGTTGCACCAGTTTGCACATCCCTCGCAGACATCTCCATTGCAGCAATAATCGCATTCAGCACAGTCATCTGCAATGCTTCCATATGTATCATCCATGTTGCCATACAAAATTGATCGGGATTCAGAGGCAATAGTACTGTACTTAAAACACTATTGCAGTATTTATATAACTAAGCGACCACATCCTTTCCTAACCTAATTTTAAATCCTTAGCTTAGAGGAAATTACTACACATATCATTAATTCAAGTCTATTCGGGATTAGGATTTAATTTAGTTTCAGTTTCTCTTCTTACATACTAAAACATATATCGGATTCTGTTTAGGGTTGGCAATGGGACGGGATGGAATGGTATAACCAATCTCAGTCCTGTCCCGTATATACAAATGAGATGAAAAAACGTCACACTTCCGTCCCTATTTTTTTTTGGACAAAAAATTATCCCGATCCCATTTCAAAAGAGATGGGATCCTGCAGGATCTCATCCCAATTGAAAAAATTCCATTCTTAGTCGACCATAAAACGGGATGGGACAGAATTTATCAATCTCACTCCCTTCCTATATATACAAGTGGGATTAAAAAAATCTCACTCTTGTCCTTAAATTTTTTTATATGATAAAAATATATTTGAATCCCATCCCAAATGGAAAAAATTACCATCTCTAATTTTGTTTAGTAGATTTCTAAGTTGTACTATGGCCTCGTATAGTTTAGTTGTTTGAAAAGGATTTTTAAAGTTAATATTTTTTAACAAAAATCAGTCTTAAGAAATTGCCATGAAGAGAACATGCATCCAGATGTCAGACCGTTTGGGGCGGCTGCGCTGAACGGGTCTGACATCTGGGAATTCCCATAAAAGGGCCGTGTCAATCGCACCCCAGCTAGTAATTTAAATAATATATATATGTGTGTGTGTGTGTCAAATTTGATGGCGGTATATGCATGCTCAATTTTTCCACGAAGAAACGTTCCCCTTTTTGCAAGGTTTTCTTTACTTTGTCTTTATCATTGGAGTATTTTAAAAATCTTTTTATAGTGTTTTCGACAATTCTTTTTAATAATCTCTACGATTCTTATAACTTATTAGCCGAAGAGTGTGGTGAAAAAAGACACTCTCCGTGATCTGTAAGTTTTTATAAAAACTCGGATTTGTCAGAACAAAAATGATAAATGTAGCAAGATTTTGTTAAATCGATCTACTGAATTTTTATTTAATGTTTTTTTTTTCTTTTTTTGGGGTTTGGTGATGGGTTGTTGATCAATCCGGGCGATAGACTGTCACTTGGCAAGTTGGCATTCGCCCAATTTAAGAAACAGTCAGTTCCATGCCATGCACCTGGTGCATGGTACCCCAAGGTCCAGCTACCATTGGATCTAACGCAAAATTTGTTTCTGCGTTAGATCCAACGCCATACGGGTTCAAGGGTACCATGCATCAGTGCATGGTAGTCATGGCCTGAGAACAAAGGGATTGCGTGGGGATGGTCCGTTGCCTTAATACTGAATTTTTAATTTTGGTTGTTGATCAATACTGAATTTTTGGATTGATTTTAAGTGAAAAATGTTTACTTCAGTTGTTTCAGTAGATGGGGTCAGTGCATGAATCACTACTGTTATCAAAATAGTGACCTCTTACCTTAGCCTCTTAAAAAAATATATAAATTAACTAAAATAATTCACAACAAATTATACATAAGTATTCTCACTCCATTTGTTGTATTCTGTAATTTTTTGGGCAAATAAAGTTTTCCATTTGTCTTGTTTTCCAAAAATGAAATAAAAAAGAAAAAAGGCATATGAAGATTTATTTGATCAAAAACAAGATTAAAATATGCAAGTAAAATTGACAAACTACTAAAACTGAATTAAGGCATTTTTAAACGGGACGCGGACGAAGAAGCTGCAGAAGATGAAATAAGGTTACTAGAGCTTGAAGAATTTTTGTCGGAATCAGTCTCCAATTTTTGTTCGAATTGGGCCTTGTGGAACGAGTGAATTAGTAATATTGTCATCAGTCTCCAAGCTTGAACTGAACTCCCAGGAGTAAATCCTGTGAATTGCAGATGCATTTCCAGTGGCTGCTGAGAAGCCAAAAGTAACCCACTCAGGTAAATGTTGCTTCAAGTTGACTTGATGCTCAAGAAACTGCCTCACGGTGGCATTATTTCTAATACCCGTGAAAGCAACGCTCAATTTCTTTGTGCTGGAATTATAACTAATCCATGCATCATTCATTTTCCCATGTTGGATATCAGCCCACCATGTCAAATTCGTCTCAGATCTCATAGAATTGATATCAATACCCACATGTACACCTGGTGGATCCCAGCCGCCGTTCCTATAGATATCAAATTCAACAGCAACAAATGGATTGGAAGATGAATTTAAATACTCCCCGTCATTGGTTAGGCCTAAAGAACCTCCTTTAGTGGCATTCGGAATCCTTGAACCTTGCGGCGCAAGAAAGAAGGCAAGCCCATCTCCATAGACGGTTCTGTTTTGAGAATCAATGACAAATGAGAAGTGAGTTGTAAAGTCTGTGAGATTTCCAGTGGCATTATTCCAGAGACGCAACGGCTTGTTATATGTAGCCCGACCAATCATACCAGCTCTTGAAGCTAGCTGAATCACTTGGTTTTCGGGGAAAGCTCTCTCATAGTTGATGCTGCCATCATTGGAGAAACCGGAAAAATTGAAAGATAAAGCATTTGCTAATTGGATTATTGGGGATAACAAGATGATGATCATAAAGAAATTAGCCATTTTTGGCATAAAAGGCTGCCTTCAAAAAATTTTAAGGTTACATGCAAAAATTTAAACAAGTAAAAAGCCTTCACAAGGCTTGGTAGCAATCTGGTCAAATTTGTCCACGCGGCAATGCAGGAAACTCGGAAATTGCCTGGAAGTGCCAGTATGCAAATTCTGTTTGGCAATCAAATTATATAAATAAATAAATTATCTGTGTGTATAATTTTTTATTCGCAAGTGTCGTCAACCTTTAATTTTTTATTTGCAAGTGTCGTCAACCTTTCTTTTCCATAAGTGACAATTTGGTTGCTTCTCTTCAATCTTTGGCCCTCGATGCAAATAAAATTTGTAAGAAATAATAAAGTCAAGTTTTAAGTCTTTGTCAAGTACAAAACGTAAACTCGATGAACCTTTTCAAATTTTCCTCAGCAAAATAAAATCTTGAAGCACTAATTGAAACTAGATTAATCTTGAATTGATTAAAGAGCAGAAGCCATCCTCTTTTCTTTACTACACTTTTGGTTTTTCAATCCTCGGTGATGTATACAAATATGGACTGGCTTTATGCTTCCACCCATTAAAGGAGCATTAATTAATTAAGAAATGAGCCTATTATACGAATGCTACAGATTTCTCATGGTTCACTTATATCTGACGGAACCACCATTGGTGATTGAAAAAAGCCCTTAAATTGCATACATTGATTAAGTCCTAACTTTGTGAACTTAATTGAAAGGTTGCATGAGTTGAATAACTGTAATCCAATAGTCATCTAGCTCATCAAAATTTCCTCATAGTCTCGGATCAGCTGCTGTAACCAGCATCCCAAATCCAATAATCTCCCACATGAGGGCCTGGGCAAGGGCCCAAGAAAAAAAAATCCGGACAAAGTCCAGGCCCATTATTTTTTTAAAAATAATTTTATAAATTAAAATAATATAATTAAAATTAAAAAGTAATTAAAAAATTAAAAAAACTTAAATTCTTAACTCATAAATTAATTATAATTCAAAAAAATTAAAATTATGATACTAAATTCTCTCTTTTGTGTCAATTAATTAAGAGAGCGTTTGAATTAGAAAATTCAATATTAAAAAAATTTAAATTTATGAGTTTTTATTTACTTTATTTATGATTTTAATTTGAAATATTTATTTTTTTATTTATTTATAATTGTAATAACTTGTTTATCATTAATTTATTTAAATTTTACCATAATTTAAAAAATTTTAAATAAAAAATAAAGTCCAAGTCCGGTCCGAGCCGCAGTAGACCTAACCCAAGCCCGCATACTTAATTGACAGTGGGCCTGAACTGGACTTGAAAAAGCCCGGTCCAGGCCCTCTGTTTGCCATCCTATCTCAAATCCACTGCACCAAATAGACCCATCCCTCTTCTTTGGCCATTGGGTTGATGGGTTTTCTCCCACGAGCGATTTCTAAAGCCACAGTGCCAAAACTGTAGACACCAGATTCTTTTGCTAGCCTTGCCTGTTGCAGCTCATTCTGGTGCCATGTATCCCATTGTCAAAATGTTGTAGCACTAATGAATTGTTTGTTGAACAAGCGAAAGCAATACTCATCTTTTTGTGTACTAGAATTATAACTAATCCATGCCTTGTTTCTTCTCCCACCTCTAATATTATATATTGGTGTACAAGTAGAAAGCTCTAAATTAAAAATTGACAATAACGATTTCTCGTTTCAGAATTTTTTACTACGGGTAGCAAATATTGTGTTTTGATTAGTTAATTTGTAATGTGGTTCTCCTTCTTGATAGATCTCATGCAAGAATGTATCAAGAAGTAATTCAATTTCATAATGTTGTTCTAACGAAGGGTTTCAATTGTGATCTGGGTCTTGTTTTTCTACGAATCTTGTAAATTGTAATCCACAAATAATTTTTCCAACTAGTGGCTTGGGTTAGCACATACCTTTATATTGTATAGACACCGACTACGCAATGTATCTAGAGTTGATTTTTAGACACCGACTAGGCATTTCATAATGGATGTAGGCCCTTATTGGATTAGATGGATGTCACTTAAAAGGAAACTTTGTGGGAGTTTTATTAGCCGATTGGTATAGATGCTAACAACAGATGGTTCCATTGGTTTTGTGTGTGTGTGAGATTGAGAATACGGAAACATGGTCCCGGTTTTGGATATTCTTCATTCTTATTTAGATGAAGGGAGGCAAATTACCTTTTGTACTGATAGACAAAGGGTTTTTTGGGGGCACTTGAGACCACATGGCCTACTGCTTATCATAGGCCATGTGCTAGACACATATATGCGAACTTCAGTAAAGACCATCCAGGTGTCATTTTAAGGAATCTGTTCTGGAGGGCATGTGAGAATAGTAACAAGCATGACTACTTGGAGGCCATGAAAAAGACCAAACAACAAAATTAAAGGCATATGAGTGGTTAGAGAGAGAACTTGCTGGGTTTACATGGTCCAGACATGAATATGACACAACTTGCAAAGTAGATCGAACAAATAACAACACTTCAGAGTGCTTTAACAGTTGGATCTTAAAGGATGGAGATAAACCTTGCATGACTGTGCTTGAAGAGGTCCGATGCAGGCTTATGGAAAGATTCACTGAGAGAAGCAAGGAAGCAGCTACTTGGTCAGGGATCATTCCGCCAAGAATTGGAAAAGCATTAGATAAAGCTTATAAGAAAGGGAAAAAGATGAACGTTATGGCTTCAGGTGATTAGAATTTTCAGGTACGATGCTGACTTTTATTATTTTTTCTTAATATTATGTGCTATGTTATTCATTTGCTTTTTTTATTTTTTATTTACTTACTATTTCTTTATTACTATCTTTTATTAACTTTTGATAACATAATATAAATTTCTAAGTAAAAGACTTGTTTTATTATCCAGCTAGAAGGTTCGTTGTTCAATTAGAGAGCAAGCTTTGTGACCGTGGCTACTTGGGAGTTGCTGGAGTCCCTTGCAGCCATGCTATGGCTGCAATAAGCCATGCAAGACACACTGCTGAAGAGTATCTTCCATTTTGCTTAACCAAACAAGCTTACCAAAATACATATTCCGTAATGTTCAAGCCAATGCCTTATGGGGTTTCATGGGATCCCAGTGATCAACCTAACATTGATCCTCCAGAGATAACTAAGAAAATTGGAAGGCCAAAAAAGACAAGAAAGAGAGCAGCTAATGAACCTCTGAAAACAAGTAGGACATTTTTTGTCAGTTGCTCCTTTTGCAACTCATCGAACCACAACATTAGGGGTTGCCCGCTGAGAAAATCTATTGCAAGAAAAACTAATTTTTCATTTATTTCACTCAATATATTATATATAATGCCTTCATTAATCCAAGTAATATATTACATATCGGTAATAATTTTGATATTTCATTTCGAATAGTTTGTAAGCGATCGAGGGGAGAATTCTAGGGTAACAAATAGTTCAAAAAGGACAAGAAAAAGGGATTCAAGTAGTGTTGCTTCTACAAATGTTGGAAATAGAAAAAGAAGAGGTAAAATGAAAAACATTATAGTTAAGTTTATTGTGAAAATATTATTCCTAAATTAGTTATGGTAGAATTTGATGCAAATAAATGTTATTCCAGGGAGATCTGAAGGAATTACCATGTCTAAAAATCCAATTCAAGGATCACAGAACCTGTCTCAAGCTTCACATATCAGAAGTGATCAGTGAAGTGCAGTATGGACAGCTTTATGCTTTTGGAATGCACTGAATGTTGTGTCGTGCATGAAGTTGTATTTCGAATTGTGTTGTTTTCAATGTATTGGTTACGAAAGTGAAGACTGTACTTTGGATGGCTTAAAAGCCATATTTTGCATATATTTTGGATGGCTTATAAGCCAGATTTTGTTAGCCAGATCATGGCGCAAAGGTCATATTTTGGATAGTGATTCAGGTTGGAATGTATGATTTCAAGTGCTTCAAGTTGAATTTATGATTTTAAGTTACTGCTAATGGTTTTATATTGTGCTTGTCATCAGTTTTCAGATTTGGAGTTGATGTTTTTATTTCTTCTGAAAATATATTGTCTAGACCTTATTGCCGCCTGATGATTTACAGATTGTTGACCTTTAAAGTTAGATTTTCAGATATGAGGGTTTTAATGGCTAAATTTTGGGTTTTTTTTATTTAGAGTATTTTTTATAATTATAATTTTTTGTAAGTTTTATAGGATAAAATTGACTTTTAATTAACCTAGAGATAAAATTGTTATTTTATTTAAATTTTTTAACGGTGTTACTGTAAAAGTGGCTACTTGATACAAATTAAAAAAGAAAGGTGGGTAAGAGAAAATGTTAAAAAAAAAGTGATGGTTAGATGAACATATGACAAAATAGAAGTGGTGTAGTGATAATTTCCCTAATAATATTAAATAATTTTATTTGACATTAAAAATAAGGGTTTGGCTACAATGCCAACACCATGTCGGACTCTTTGTTTGTCTTTGGCTGCCATTTGGCGATCAAAGACTTGCTGCAGCAATTAACAAACCTAGTTGCACCTTTTTTTAAAAAAATATATATTAAAAATATAATATAAAAATAAAAAATAGAATAAATGTAAAAAATAGTATTTTATAATATAATTAATAGCAAAAGATAAAGAAATTGAATAATATAATATAATATAATATAATTAAATAAAATGTCAAAAAATAAAGAAAATTGAAAATAAAAAAAGTAAAATTTCATGTTTAACGTTAGTTGTTGCATGTCTGACGTAACGGATGCATATTTGACGTTAAATGTTGCATGTCTTGAATAAAATCAAAATAAATAATATTCTCGAATATTCTCGTCCATTTCATGTTTGACGTCGAAGTTGTAAACTTTACGTCATGAGTTTCATATTTTGCGTGAAGTGTTGCAAGTTTCATGTTTAACGTCAGTTGTTGCATGTCGGACGTCACGGCTGCATGTTTGACGTTAAATGTTGCATGTCTTGAATAAAGCCAAAATAAAGAATATTCTCGCCCGTTTCATGTTTGACGTCGAAGTTGCAAACTTTACGTGATCAGTTGTATATTTCGCGTGAAGTATTGCAAGTTTCATGTTTAACGTCAATTGTTGCATGTCAGACGTCACGGCTGTATGTTTGACGTTAAATGTTGCATGTCTTGAATAAAGCCAAAATAAAGAATATTCTCGAATATTCTCGCCCGTTTTATGTTTGACGTGGAAGTTGCAAACTTTACGTGATCAGTTGCATATTTCACGGGAAGTGTTGTAAGTTTCATGTTTAACGTCAGTTGTTACATGTCTGACGTAACAGTTGCATGTTTGACGTTAAATATTGCATGTCTTGAATAAAGCTAAAATAAAGAATAATCTCGAATATTCTTGCTCGTTTCATGTTTGACGTCGAAATTGCAAACTTTACGTCATCAGTTGCATATTTCACGGGAACTGTTGCAAGTTTCATGTTTAACGTCAGTTATTGCATGTCGGACATCACGGCTGCATGTTTGACGTTAAATGTTGCATGTCTTGAATAAAGCCAAAATAAAGAATATTCTCGCCCGTTTCATATTTGACGTCGAAGTTGCAAACTTTACGTGATAAGTTGCATATTTCGCGTGAAGTGTTGCAAGTTTCATGTTTAACGTTAGTTGTTGCATATCGGACCTCACGATTGCATGTCGGACGTGCGATGTTGCATGTCTTGAATAAAGTCAAAATAAAGAATATTCTTGAATATTCTCGACCGTTTCATGTTTGACGTCAAAGTTGCAAACTTTACATGATAAGTTGCATATTTCGCATGAAGTGTTGGAAGTTTCATGTTTAACGTCAGTTGTTGCATGTCGGACGTAACGGTTGCATGTCTGACGTGCGATGTTGCATGTCTTGAATAAAGCCAAAATAAAGAACATTCTCGAATATTCTCGTCCATTTCATATTTGACGTCGAAGTTACAGACTTTACGTGATAAGTTGTATATTTCGCGTGAAGTGTTGCAAGTTTCATGTTTAATTTTAGTTGTTGATATCGAACGTCATGATTGCATGTTTGACGTGCGATGTTGCATGTCTTGAATAAAATCAAAATAAAGAATATTCTCAAATATTCTCACCCGTTTCATGTTTGACGTCGAAGTTGCAAACTTTACGTGATCAGTTGCATATTTCGCTTGAAGTGTTGCAAGTTTCATGTTTAACATCAGTTGTTGCATGTCGAACGTAACGGTTGCATGTCTGACGTGCGATGTTGCATGTCTTGAATAAAGCCAAAATAAAGAATATTCTTGAATATTCTCGCCCGTTTCATGTTTGACGTCGAAGTTGCAAACTTTACGTGATAAGTTGTATATTTCGCGTGAAGTGTTGCAAGTTTCATGTTTAACATCAGTTGTTACATGTCGGACGTCACGGTTGCATGTTTAACGTGCGATGTTGCATGTCTTGGATAAAGCCAAAATAAAAAATATTCCCGACTATTCTAGTCCGTTTCATGTTTGACGTCGAAGTTGCAAACTTTACATGATAAATTGTATATTTCGCGTGAAATGTTGTAAGTTTCATGTTTAACGTCAGTTGTTGCATGTCAGACGTAACAGTTGCATTTTTTACTTTTCATGTTGCATGTTTTGAATAAAACTAAAATAAAGAATATTCTCGAATATTCTCGCCCGTTTCATGTTTGACGTGCAAGTTGCATAGTTTATGCGATAGGTTGCATATTTGACGTCAAATGTTACATGTTTCATGTTTTACGTCAGTTGTTACATGTTGGACGTCACGGTTGCAGGTTTGACGTTAGATGTTGCATGTCCTGAATAAAGTTAAAAAAAAAGAATATTCGAGAATATTCTTCTTGAAAGATAACTAGGGGCGGACCCAAAAATTTGTATTACCCCGAGCTAAATTAAAAATTTTATATTTTAAAATGAGCATAAAAATTCATCAGTAGAAAAAAGTGCATCAAATAAAGGGGACATAAAAATCTTATCCCAATAAGTACGTACTTTAAACAAAAATAGTTATATAAAAAGAGTAGAAAACAAAGGCAATTAAAAATAAAAACATTATTTTACAATATGGAATTTGACTCTAATTCAATGTAATTATACAAGGATTATATGAGTATTAATATATTAATTAAGGACTTTGAACTGAAATAAATGAATACATGCAATTACAATCAATTAAAAATTATAAGTAAAACTTTAACGTTTGAAGTCAAGTACTTAATTACCGGGTTTTAATAAATTAAACAATTCAAATTTATTCCTTTTTTTAATTATAAAAATATTATTCATCAAAAGTTTTAATAATAAATTAAACTCAACCCAATAAAAATGTATTTGGGGTCGTTGTTTCTTTACTAGGTGCTTTGACTCTCTTTAAAAAACCAATTGTTGATGATTTTTCTATCAAATTAAAGCTCCTCAAAATATTTAAATTTTATCTTAGTTAATGTAACTAATAAATAAAATCTCAAAATACACATAAAAAGTTTATGAAAATGTTGAAAATTTTACTATATGTTATTTTTTTAAGTAGTTTAATACTAGTGAAAAGTTGATGATTTTTCTATCAAATTAAAACCAGTTTTTTTAAGTAATTTTATATTAGATTGACATACTTTTTTTCAATTAGAATTTTTAAAATAAATTAAAGTAATAACATTTTACCCCATAATTTTTTAATCTATATAATAAATATATAATTTACTCATTTTATAAGATAATTCACTAATTTCAATTGGAAAAAAATACAATTGAATTAAGGACATATTTGAAAATAAAATAAAAATTCTATTATAGTATAAAATTAATGAAAATATAAGGATAATTGGCTTAGGGACATGTATGAAAACAAAATAAAATCTCTATTATTGTGTATAATTAATGGTAAAATGAGGAGTATAGATGATTTGTTCCTAAGTTTGCCCGGTCTAGCCTTGTTACAGTCCATTAAAATAACGGTAAACTGTTATCCTGAAACAGTTGACCGTTATCTTCAAGAATCATTATGGACGATAATGTTGAGCCGAATTTGGATAACGGCTAGCCGTAGTTTTTCAGAATCATTCTCGGATGAATAAACTTCTTCTTGGAAGATAATGGTAAACCGTTATATGATTTTCTAATGTGCTCTTGGAAGATAACAAAGAACCGTTATCTGATTTTCTAATGTTTTCAATTGGTGGCCTCATTAAACAAGAGCTTTATAATGAGTTAATATATATATGTTAACATGTATATATTTATTATATTGATTTTGATGATAACAAACTTTAAATGTTCTTGATTAAAATGTTTGAGTTTTTGTTAATAAACACTTTCTTAAATGACGAAAATTATTTCTAAATGTGTTCATGAAATTTGAATAATCATTATCTTTAAACCGGAAAAATATTTCTAGTAAAATTAAGTTGAAATGTGTAAATCTGGAAGTAAATGGTGAACCGTTACAATTAACGATTAACCGATAAATTCTAGAGAGGGTTATTTCTTAAAGCTTCAACCAGTTAGCATAAACGAAGAAGGCAAGTTACTGGAATTAAACGGCGATCAGTTTATAACAAACGGTTAACCGATAATTTCCAGAATTAAATTAACATGTTTCTGGAAACTGTTGGTTAACTGTTAGCTCAATAATGGTTTACGTCATTTTTCAGAATTTTAAACACTTTAAAACGGTATACTATTTAAATATTAATTAAGATAATAAATTAATTAAAAAATTGTGAAAAATACAATTAATAGTAACAAAAATAAAATTTTATAAATTATAAATTTGTAAAACATAATAGAAAATAAACAAAATACTTTGCTATGGAATTGAAATTATCAAATCTCTTGTGTTTTAAAATATTCAAAGCTCTTGTAATATTATAGAGTTATATATATAGAGACATGCGCGCGCTTTACACACATGAATATTTTGATCTTATGTTTTGTGGTGAAACCCCATTAATTACTTATTAGATTCACGTTATTTTACTAAACTAGATTTTATTAATAAAGATACATTAAATTGAATTAAATTTAACTTATACCCAATAATTATATTTGGGAATTTATCTATCCAATTTTTTTCCTTATTTTAGTCTAATAATAGTTTGAAAAAGAATTTGATAATTTAAGTGAAAATCACTATTCTTATTTGTTGCATAATAATATTTTTTGGGTGTATTTTTTTCATTTTTTTTAAACAAACTAATCATGGTGGATAATTTAAATTACTCAGTCACAAAAATTCTAAGCTCAATTGAAATTTACAATCGTTTATGAATGAAAATATGCTAGCAAAAGAAAAAAATTGAGGGATTAAAAGACAATATGGTAGAAAGAACAAGGCAAACATCACTATGATCATATATACAAATAACTTTAAAAGAAATAGATCATTTAAGTTTTAATTTGGATGGTTTAGTAATCAAGTTGCTTTCCAATCAATGCAACTGATCACTACCCAAGGTCCCTTAAATCAAATTAATACAAGTTGCACAATCTCAAGATCATTATGAGGAACTCACAACTCAAGATACAAACAAGATATAACCAAGAAACATTAAAGAAAATGAATCAATATCGATCAACACACCAAGATCATAACGTGGTTTAGTTGATTTAGAATGCTCAACCTACATCCACATGAAGCTATCAAATGAGATTTATTGATGTAACAATGGGAAAAAAAATTACATTAGCTTGTACAAGAGATTCCAGAGAATAAGATGGAACTTTCTCTCTCTACGACCTTACAATACAACACTCTAGAATCATCACTGAAACCGACTAAGAAGCCAGCTTAATATAACTTTGATAACTAATAATTATGAGTTCCAAATTGCTTAGATACACAACACATGGCTAACCTTGAGGAACTTGAATTTAAGCTTCAGCATATGCCCCACACATGAGTTATTTATGAGTTGAATCAAAATGCACAATCATATGTCGTTTTATTCAATTCAATGTTCTGTTACAAAGACATGACAAGCACGTGAGTTTTAAACACAATCCTAAGTCCACACAGTCTCGTTTCTAAAATCTAGGTTTGATTCACTAGCTATCTTTACAATTCTCTACTTGAATCAAACATCCTCCTCAATTTGATTCCTTTTCCAAATCTTTATGTATCTAAAAAAATACATAAACCAGCTACGTCCAGACAAGTTCTGAACTTAGCTACAGGAACCACCTTAGTAAGGGCTCTGTAGGGTTCTTATCAGTGTGAATTTTAATTACCTTCATAGCACCTTTTGACACTTCATTACTAATAAAATGAAGTTAAATATCTATGTGTTTCGTCTTCTCATGATGTGTAGGGTTCTTGCATAAATAGATAGCACTTGAACTATCGTAGGAGACAGATACTGGTTTCTAGTTCATCCTCAACTTAGTCACTAACTCTTTGGGCCAAAGTTTTTTTTTTTTTTTTTTTTTGCAGCTTTTATAGTTGTTGTAAACTCTGCCTTAGTTGTTGAAAGTGCTATAACATGTTGCAAAGTAGTTCTTCAATTATTGAATACATAACTAGTAAGTGATCTTCTCCTATCAAAACCCCTTATATAATTTGAATCTACATAGCCCTGTAGACCATCACTATCACATTTAAACCTCCCATATACCAAATCATAACTCATAGAACCATTTAGTTACCTGAATATCCACTTAAAAGCCTTCCAATACTCTCTCCTAGGTTGAGCCATGTACCTACTAATAACAATGCCTGGTCTTGCTCGTATCATTGCATGCATAAGACAACCAACTGCATTTGCATAAGGTTCATTGGCCATAGAAATTTTTTTTTCCCCTTTTGTTTAGGGGCACTGCAGGTTACACAACCTAAAATATGATGCTATAGGTAACTGCACAGGTTTGGAATTAATCATTCCAAAGGTATTCAACACTTTCTCTTAATATTTCTCCTAGAAACATTGCACCCTTACTTATGTTCCTTCTAATCTCCATTCCCAATATCTTCCTTGCATAACTTAGATCCTTCATTTTAACTTCTAAATTCAGCCAGCTTATCAATTTCTTCTCTATCCTTTCAAGCAATTAGCATGTCGTGTACACATAGAATGAGATATATGTACAGACCATCTTTAATTAGCTTGTAGTAAACATAACAATCACAACTACATCTAATGAATTCATGTACTGTTATGAATTCATCAAACCTAAGATACCACTACCTAGGGGACTGCCTTAACCCATATAAAGACTTCTTTAGCAGGCATCCATGATCTTCTTTACTAAGGAAAACATACATTTCAAGTTGGGACATTAGTATTTCCTCTTCAAGTTTGCCGTGTAAGAATGCATTCTTAATATTAAATTGATTGAGCTCTATGTCTTGAACTTCTATTATTGCTAATATGACCCTTATAAAGGCATGTCTAACAACTAGAAAGAATACCTCTTTAAAATCAATTCACTCTTTTTAAGTATAGCCCTTTGCCATAAGTCTTGCTTTCTTGGTTCAAATCCACTTAGGCCTCCCTTGATCTTGAAAATCTATTTGCATCCAACTATCTTCCTATTTTCAAGAATAAAACCAATGGCACCTCTACAATTCCAGTGAGAAAACTATCGACTACAAAGCCACAAGATAGAAGAAAAAGAGGTTGTTGTTATAATTGTGATGAAAAATTCTAACCAGGGCATCGATGTCTGAAGTTATTTGTGATTGAAGCTTGCCTAGATAAAGAAGATGATGATGTGATCATGGAGGATGAAGTGGAAAAAGTTTTTTATGTAGTCACCCCTGAGATATCAGTACATGCTGCTAGCGGCACTTAAGTACTGGAGACAATGCGGGTAAAAGGCCATCATCTGGTTGTTAATGTTTTGATTGATTCAGGTAGAACCTATAATTTTATCAGTAAGAAGCTCGCCAAAAAAGCAGGTTTTGAAGCCACAGTCAGGAGGGAACTTGGAGGTAGGGATGGCAATTGACCCCGCAAACCCACAAACTCGCCCGCTGCGGATAATTTTGTGTGTTGTGGGCGGGTTTGGTATTACAAATTGAAACTCACACTTGGATGCGAGTGAGTTTGGTATTAAACTAATATCTGATAGATACTCGCATGGATATCCACTAGACCTGTAATTTTTTTAATATTTTTAATTAAAAATATTTAAATCTAAAAAGTATATAAAGAAAATAATGCAATTGTGCAAAGTGCCAAATAACCAAAGTTTTTTTGTATGGTCTATTTTTCTTTAATTTAATGCATGAATTATTTCATTATTATAATTTTTCTTCGAATTAATATTTGAAAAGTATTATTCTTTGGAAAATATTAATGTTAATCATTATTGTAGGCATCATGTTGGATGGGTACTAATGATGGTGAATAAAATGAATATCTTCTCTTGGTGCTTGTGTTGAATGATAATATAAAATATAATTGTTATTTTTGGATGCTAGTTTGTGGGTTTTTTTAAAGGAATTGTGTATTTTATACTTAAAATTGAGAAATTTGTGTTGGATTGATGTTGAAATTATAATTTTTTATTTACAACGGTTAAATTTAAAATTGCGTATGTTATGTGAAATTTAGGTTATTATTGTAAATTTATATATTGAACATTTGTAATTTTAAATGTATAAACTCGCAAAAAATCTATTGGATACCATTGCGGATTTAGTAATTGTCAAAACCGTAGGGGGTGGGTTTTTTAAAAAATATTAAAACCCACTGTGGGTTGCAGGTAGATTTAATAATTTAAATTTTGTGCAGGTTTTGAATTTAGCAATGTCAAACCCATTGCAGGTGGTGCCCAGTGCCATCCCTACTTGGAGGTGATGGTGGCGTCTGGTGAAAATTTGGTCAACCAAGGTAAATGCACTAACGTTCAACTCAATTTGCAAGGATTTCCTATTTATATTGATTTTTATTTATTACCACTTGAAGGATATGATGTGGTTTTAGGGGCTCAATGGCTGAGTACATTGGAACCTATTGTTTGGGATTTCTCAAAGTTACAGATGAAATTACAAGGGTTAACTATTGCAGACGATGAAGTGGTTGCTGTGAGCGAGTCTGAGCAAGTAGCTAGAAAAAAGAAAGATGGCATTCTTTTATACTTATCTTCTATACAGACCCCATAAATTCAAGACAGCCACACTATTCTCACCAATTACAGCCACCCTTACAGAAGTATCGATAGGTGTTTGCGGAACCTAGAGAACTCCCACCAAGACGAACACATGAACACAAAATTCCATCATTTTCGGGGCTTGGACCAACAAGTCTCAAGCCTTATAAATACCCTTATTTCCAAAAAAGTGAGATTGAGAAAGTGTGCGAGATGTTATCCAATGGTATGATCTGTACCAGTACAAGCCCATATTTCTCTCCTGTGATTTTGGTGACAAAACATGATGGTTCTTGGCGTATGTGTGTAGATTACAAGGCGTTAAACAAAATTACAGTTAAAGATAAATTTCCTATTTCTGTGATCGATGAGTTATTGGATGAGCTACATGGTGCACAAATTTTTTCCAAGCTAGACCTTCATTCTAGCTATCATCAAATATGAATGCATTCTAAAGATGTGGAGAATACAACTTTCCATACTCATAAAGGCCACTGTGAGTTATTCACAAATGCAACTTCGATATTTCAAGCTCTCATGAACAAGGGATTCAAAAATTATTTGAGATAATTTGTTCTTGTCTTCTTAGATGATATATTGGTTTAAGAAAAGTCTTGGGCTGATCATATTAAACATTTGAATGAAGTATTTTCTGTCTTGAAAGCTAACAAATTGTTTGTAAAAGATTAAAAATGTGAACTTAGCCAAAAAGAGGCCAAATATCTAGGCCATATTATTTCAAATGTAAGTGTTTCTGTTCATCCTAACAAAATCTCAGCCATGGTAGATTGGCCTAAACTGCAAACTGTCAAAGCTTTCGGTGGTTTCTTGGGTTTAGCAAGCTATTACCAAAACTTCAACAAGGATTTCGGAAAAATGGCTAGCCCACTTACCGACATACTGAAGCAGAACTCATTTTCATGGGCTCCACTTGCTAATGAAGCATTTGTACAACTTGAGGCTCATCCAGATTTCTCAAAGGCTTTTATTGTAGAATGTGACACCTGCGATTCTGGCATACGAGTTGTTTTGAGGCAAGAAAGACCAATTATATTCTTTGGCCATGCCCTTCAAGGAAATAACCTCCTACTTTCCACTTATGAGAAAGAGATGTTGGCTCTTGTGTTTGCTGTGAAAAAATAGCATGCTTATTTATTAGGCAGACAATTTGTAGTTTCACAGATCAGTAAAGTCTTAAATATTTATGGGATCAGAAGATAACCATAAAGGCACAACAAAAATGGTTTTATAAATTGATAGGGTTTGATTTCGTTGTTGTTTACAAAAAAAACGAAGGAGAATATTGTAGCAGATGCCCTATACCGAAAAGAAGAATTTCACTTAGAAGAAACATTGGCTCTCCCTCAGCGAATACCAGATTGGATGGAGGCCACTAGAGTGGAGATTGAAAAGAACCTAGCTCTTCAAAGGTTAATGTGGCTCGTAAGGGAAGGGGAAGCACTAAGACCTTGGAGAATTTAAAATGAGATACTTCTCTTTAAAGAGAAAATTTATTTGCGTAGGGATTCTTCTCTCATTAATGAAATAACTGAGTCAAAGTAGCACTCATGAAGGGTTCTAAAAAACTTTGCACCGAATTCATAGAACGTTTTATTGGCAAGGCATGAGAAGGCATATCAAGGAGTTTATAAAGAAATGTGACATTTGCCAATGACGTAAGGTTGAGAATATAATGCCTTCTAGACGTTTACAACCTTTGCTAATTCCTAGTCAAATATGGGAGGACATTGCTATGGATCTCATTGATGGATTACCGATTTTAAAGGGAAAATCTACTGTTTTGGTGGTGGTTGATCGATTATCAAAATATGTTCATTTCATTGCAATGTCTCATTCATACACGGTTGTGAGTGTTGCACAAATTTTCTTTGATCATATATTTCGTTTACATGAGATGCCAAAAATCTATTGTGTGTGATAGGATTTTTACATTTACAAATCTTTTTTGGATGAAATTGTTCCGGCCTAATAGTATAAAATTCAATTTTAGTTCAGCCTATCATCCTCAAACAGACGAACAAATTGACGTGGTGAATCGAACAATTGAAATATATCTACGTTGTTTCACAAGCTCACAACCCACGCATTAGGTTGGGTGGTTAGCTTGGGCTAAATACTGCTACAATACAAGCTGGCATTCAACTATAAAACGAGCACCATTTGAGGTAGTATATGGACAAGAGACCCCAAGCTTGCTGTCTTACATTCTTGGAACTGCTAAAAAGTCATTGTTGTGGAAGAAAAACTTTTATGAAGGGACATTGTTTTAAAAGACTTCCATCAAAACATCAAGAGTGCTCAAGCAAGAATGAAGAGGATTTACGATTCCAAGCACACTTTGAGAGGGAAATTTCGTGGGTGATTGGGTGTACTTGAAGTTACAACCATACAAGCAATTGTCATCCTGTTTTTCATGTATCACTCTCGAAGAAAGTGGTGGGACACAATATTAATGTTCAATCTCAGCATCTAGTAGTAATTAATGACAAAATGATTCTTGTCCTGCAAGCAGCGTTAGAGTATTGAAGGGGAAAAGGAAAAGGACAAGTCCGGCAAGGCCTTTCACCATCGGATGCAACATGGGAAGATATTGAGTTCATGAAGAATCAGTTTCCAGATTTTGCACTTGAGGACGAGTGACTTCTTTAAGTGGGAGGGGACTTGTTACTAGCAATAAAAACATGTGCTTTACCTGGCTGCTGAACTTGCTACGTGGCCTTGAACTAGCCTTTGTTGAATAAGTCTCGTTTGTTAGTTTTGGTTATTAAGTTTAGATTCCAATTAAATAAGTCTTCCTATTTACAAGGAATTGAATTTGTAATGGCTCTGTTTGTTTGAAGTTCAGTGAATAACAGAGTACACTTTTGCCAATTTCACTTGAAGTCTAACATAGGAGGATTTGGGTTTCCCTCGAAGTACCCAAGTGTTACAACTTTATGTTAATTCTACCAAAATGGGTAGAACTAAGGACGCCGTACTAAAAATATCGGTTCAAAATTTTGAAAATTTTAAAGAATAAAAATCAGTAACTGATTTTGGAGTTTAGTAAAATCAATAAGGGATTCAAGAAAATGAGAGATTCATATTTCGATTTTTGAAAGGACAGCAATTTCCCTCTGCGGTATATATGTTTTGAGAGAGAGTGTGTATAAATGTGTGTTTTACTATGAGTTGAAAAAGAGAGAGAGCAGAGAACAAATTGATAAAGGATGCGATAAACTCTAAATACACTTACGGAATGTTTACTAAACGGGAAGTTGGAATGAGCTGGAATCAAAATAGGGAATTGGAATTAGAAATCGAAATAAGGAATTGAAATTAGAACAAGTTGTTTACTTGAGCTGTAGGAATCAAAATCAAAATTAATTGCAATTCCATTTATGTACTTACTTTATCTTAGAATCGAAATGGATTGTTGCAAGTTATTAAAATATCATTTGTTAATTGTTGTCCTTAGCATTATTTGTATATATTATATTAATGACAATAATAATAATATTAATAATAATAATGAAATTAACAACTACAATGACGACGACATTAACGATAGTAATAATAACAATTTGAATAATAAATTAATAAATTTTGAAAATAATAATAATAAATTAAAAGATTTTAATAATGATAATATTAAAATAATATATAATAATAATTAAAATAATAGAACAAAAAATTTTAATAACAATAATATTAATACAATAATAATGACATTAACAAATAATAATAATATCATCAACATCATCATTATTATTATTAACTAAAAAGCACCTATTTGTAAATAATACAAGATTTATGGGTATTTTCATAAATTCTGTAGGGACCAAAATGAAAAAACGATAGGCTTGATTGAGGGCAATTTGGTAATTATAAAAATTTAATGTGAGTAAGAGGGATAATTATAAGAATCGGAGTTTGATTCCCAACCCTTTCCTTGGAAATGAAATCAATGAGAAGGAATTCACAAATTTATGGGCCTCGCATGATTCCGATTTCGATTCTCACGCTTATTTTGTAAAATAAACGTTGTCAATAATTTCGATTCTAAATTTCGATTCCCCAATCTTGGAGGTAAATGCACTATTATTGTCAAGTAAAAATCAAATAAGATTGCACGTGGCATTACATGAGGTTAGCGATTGAGATTAATATTTTTTCCTTATTTGAACTCTCTTAAGCAGTTGAGCTTTTAAAGATTTCTGTCATGTGTCTTTTAATAGTAGTGCATGCACATAATTTAACTTTTTTATTATTTTTATTTATTAACCATCTATCACCACTTAAATTATCAGTCAATATAAGATCAAATCATAAGAAAATCTTAATTTACGATTTTCAAAGCAAGTGACGTTTCCGACTGTGGCTAGCACTCGAGTCATATTTTTGAGAGGCAACAGGTCTTATTTAAATTTAATGTTCTCGTAATCATTAGATTTTCTTGTTTTGGTAACTTATCTTAAAGTTCATTTTGTAACTAATTTTTTTCCCGTAATTTGTCAAAGAAATTAGCTGATTCTATGGCTGATTCTATGTTAGCAGATTCTATGGCTGATTCTATGCTTGTACAGCTGTAACAATTATCTTTATGATTGTAAATCTTTTATGTTTTCCTTATTTAGAATATAGTAGCTGTAGGCTATTTTAGATAGTTCTGTATATGGTAGTTTAGCTATGTTTAGGGCTAAACATAAGCTTGTATTCATAGTATATAATGAGGTATTCTCCTCCAAGAGGATACACAGTTTTTGCTCAAAATTCTCTAAGTTTATCATGGTATCGAGCCTCGGTTAAATTCTCTTCCTCCTAGCTCATTTCCTTGCTCTTAGTTATTTTTTTAAGTTATCTCTCACCTCATGTCTTCAGACAAGTATGATGCTTTTTTGATCCGTTTTAATGGCACAAACTACTCAGCTTGGGCATTTCATTTTGAGATATTTGTCAAAGGCAAAGATCTATGGGGACATGTTGATGGCAGGAAACCTGCCCCTGACAAAGACATAGACCCGGATGGGCACGCCAAGTGGGAAGTCAAGGATGCTCAAATCATGGCATGGATTCTAGGATCTGTGGAATCCAACTTCATCTTGAATCTTCGACCCTTCAAGACCGCAGCAGGAATGTGGAATCATCTGAAGAAACTCTACAGTCATAACAACACTGCTCATCGATTTCAGCTTGAACATGAGCTAGCCAATCTCCAACAGGGCAGTCTCTCTATTTCTGATTTTTATTCTAGCTTTATGAATCTTTGGGCTGAATATACTGATATAATCTATGCTACATTACCTCCTGAAGGACTTAGTTCTTGCTCAATCATACATGAAACTACTAAGAGGGATCAATTTCTGATGAAACTAAGATCTGAATTTGAAAGCACCAGGTCCAATCTTGTGAACCGAGAATCTGTCCCTTCCTTGGATACATGCCTCAATGACTTATTTCGTGAGGAGCAATGACTTCTCACTCAAAACACCATGGAACAACAAAAACCCACTCCTGTTCCTATGGCTTATGCAGCTCAAGGCAAGCCAAAAGGTAGGGACATGAGTACAGTTCAATGTTTTTGTTGCAAAGGATTTGGGCATTACGCTTCAAACTGTTCAAAAAAATTCTGCAACTACTGCAAAAAGGATGGCCATATCATCAAGGAATGCCCAACTCGACCTCCCAAGAAATCAATCAAGATATCTTGCCTCGGTTAGTTCTTCTAGTCTTGGTAGTTCTGTGGATACAAAGCACATTTGACACAAAGTGCTCCTGCTCTGTTCAATCGTAACCCTTAAATGATCCAACAAATGATCATTACTGCATTCTCCTCATTAGGACTCTCAGGTAAATCACCCATTACATCTCCTTGGTACTTTGATTCTGGGGCTTCCCATCACATGACAAACAATGCTAAATTCCTCACCAATGTAAGTAAATATCCTGGAAATCTAAAAATTCATACAGCTGATGGCAACTCTTTACCTATCACAGCCATTGGTGATGTTTCTTCTTCTATAGCCAATGTCTTTGTCTCTCCTCGTCTTACCACTAATCTTGTTTCAGTCGGTCAGTTGGTTGACAATAATTGTAAAGTAGAATTCTCTAAATCTGGTTGTGTTGTGCAGGATCAGCAGTCAGGGAAGATGATTGCAAGGGGGCCTAAGATAGGACGTCTTTTTCCTCTCCAATTTGCAGAGTCTCCATGTTTCTCTTTACTCGTCATCACTTGTAATTTTACTAATATTGATTATCGAGCATGGCATAAACGTCTAGGACACCCAAACACTAATGCACTTCATGCTTTGCTAAATTCTGGTTTACTTGGGAATAAAAGATCACCATCTCTTAGTGCTGTTCAATTTGATTGCAATTCTTGTAAGCTTGGAAAAAGTAAAATTCTGCCATTTCCCACTCACACACCAAATGTTGTCCAGCCTTTTGATTTGATACATAGTGATGTGTGGGGTATGGCACCTGTTACATCTCATGCTAATTACAAATACTTTGTCACTTTTATTGATGACTATAGTCGCTTCACATGGATTTATTTCTTGCATTCTAAAGATGAAGTGTTCTCTGTTTTCAAGCTTTTTCATGCACATATTCAGACTCAATTTTCTACTAATATCAAAATTCTTCGCTCTGATAATGGGGGTGAGTGTATGTCTCATTTATTTCAAGAATTTTTGCACACCAATGGTATAATTTCTCAAAGATCTTGTCCTTCAACCCCCCAACAAAATGGGGTGGCTGAAAGAAAGAACCGTCACTTTCTCGATGTTGTCCGCACTCTTCTATTAGAATCATTTGTACCCTCTCGTTTTTGGTGTGAGGCTCTCTCCACTGCTGTCTATCTCATCAACAGATTGCCCTCTCCTTCCTTGAACCATGTCTCCCCTTTCTTTCGGTTATTTGGCCATACACCAAATTACTCCCATCTCCGTACCTTCGGTTGTGTGTGCTATGTTCATCTTCCTCCACATGAACGCACAAAACTCACAGCCCAAGCTGTGAAATGTACTTTTTTAGGATATTCTATGCACCAAAAAGGTTTTCTTTGTTATGATCCCAATTTGCGTCGTATAAGGGTTTCTTAAAATGTGATTTTCTTTGAAAATCTGTATTTCTTTTCCGCAAACCACGACGATATTTCCCCTTCATTTTCTGTTTTGCCAAAGTTTACTAACCCTTCTGCAGATTCTGTACCTTCTAAACCTCTCATAGTCTATCAGCGACGCAAGAATTCAGTACCTCTTGGGCCCCCTCCAGCAACTTCCCTACATGCTGATCCAATTCCAGCAACTGCACCTGAACCTGTCAGACACAGTACTCGGGTTCGTAGACCACCAGATAGGTATGGTTTCACCTCTCCATTATCTCTGACAGCCACTTTGTCTTCTATTCCTATTCCTTCATCATATAAACAGGCAATGGAGCATGAATGTTGGCGAAAAGCTATTGAATCAGAACTTCTTGCACTTGAAGAAAACCAGACTTGGGATATTGTTTCATGTCCTCCATCTGTGAAACCCCTTGGTAGTAAGTTAGTATTTTCTATCAAGCTGCGTTCTGATGGATCCATAGATCGTTACAAGGCTCGGTTGGTGGTTCTTGGAAACAAGCAAGAATATGGCCTAGACTACGATGAGACCTTCGCACCGATAGCCAAAATGACCACTGTTCGAACAGTATTAGCCCTTGCTGCATCACAATCATGGTCTTTACATCAAATGGATGTAAAGAACACTTTCCTACATGGTGATCTCAAGGAAGAAGTTTACATGAAACTTCCCTGCGGTATGACTACTTCCTCACCTAATGATGTTTGCAAACTAAAACGTTCTTTGTATGGGTTGAAGCAGGCACCGCGAGTATGGTTTGAGAAGTTTCGATCAACTCTTCTCGGTTTCTCATTCACTCAAAGTCAGTATGACTCCTCTTTTTTTTTTCCAACAGACATCTAAGGGCATAGTTGTTCTCCTTGTTTATGTGGACGACATCGTTATCACTGGTTCTGATATGTAGGCAATTTCAAAACTTCAGAATTTGTTGCACTCCACTTTTCAAATGAAAGACCTCGGTCAACTCACCTATTTTTTGGGGTTAGAGGTGCATCATCGGCCTCAAGGTATCTTCTTGAATCAGCACAAGTATATTCAGGATTTGATTCAATTAGCTGGACTTGTGGACACAAATTCTGTTGACACCCCAATGGAACTTAATGTGAAATATCGACGAGACGAAGGAGAACTACTTCAAGATCCTACTTTATATCGAAAACTGGTTGGTAGTCTTATCTATCTAACTATCACCCGCCCAGACATCTCTTATCTTTGTTCACACCAAAGGCAAGTTCATGCAAGCCCCTCGACATCTCCACCTATCCGCAGTCCGCCGCATCATTAGATATATTCTTAGCACTCCTAGCCGTGGTTTATTCTTCCCTGCTGGTTCTTCACTGCAGCTACAAGCCTACTGATGGCCTTGGATTGCAGATTGGGGCTGCCTGGACACGAAAATCTACTATGGGATGGTGCATGTTTCTTGGTGATGCCCTTATCTCTTGAAATGCAAAAAGCAAGACTCGGTCTCCAAATCATCCACCGAGGCGAATACCGCGCCATGTCTGCGGCATGCTCCGAGATCATTTGGTGCGTGGTCTTTTAACGAGCTTGGTTTTTCACAACATCACCCTACTCCCCTACATGCCGACAACACTAGTGCCATCCGAATTCAGACCAACCCCTCGTCTACCACGAGCGCACGAAACACATAGAGGTTGACCGCCACTCTATTCGAGAGGCCTATGACCGCCAAGTTATCACCCTCCCACATATCTCCACTACTCTGAGATTGCGGATATCTTCACCAAATCCATGACACGTCGCGACATAACTTTCTTGTTAGCAAATTGATGCTTGTAGATTTACCAAAGATCAATTTGAGGGGGGATGTCAAAGAAATTAGCTGATTCTATGGCTGATTCTATGTTAGCAGATTCTATGGCTGATTCTATGCTTGTACAAACAGAATAATTATCTTTATGATTGTAAATCTTTTACGTTTTCCTTATTTAGAATATAGTAGCCGTAGGCTATTTTTTTGATAGTTACGTATATGGTAGTTTAGCTATGTTTAGGCTAAACATAAGCTTGTATTCATAGTATATAATGAGGTATTCTCCTCCAAGAGGATACACAGTTTTTGCTCAAAATTCTCTAAGTTTGTCATAATTATGATGATCATATGCTCATATGCTGTCTGCAACTCTGCAGTCGCTACATTGCATGCCATGACTCTTCTATGACTCCCTTATATGTTTACTTTTAAGATTTTTTTTTTTAGCAAAGCTCTATATGAGCATCATAAGTTTTGCAAAATCTCAACATGTTTGAAAGATCCAAAATCAAGTCGATTGCGAAATTATTAAAGAAATTAGGGCAAAATTAAACCTGACCAAGAAACAGCCCCAAAAGCTGAGAGCTGAGCGAAGTTTCTGAACTTCTTGTGTGCTGGATGATGAAGATGTCAAGAGACCAACATCAATAATTGGAATTCCATGAGTGGCAGGGAAGCATCAAGATTTCCAGCATCAATTGGACATTTAACCCAATTCAACAATACAAATCAAACCATAACCTAAACCAATTGAAAAAATTCAAGTCAAACCATAACCTAAACCAAAGGGCTATTGAAAGCACATGGATTTTACCAAAATTTTCATTCATTTCATCAAGTATTCAACCCAATTTCAAAACTTGATTTAATTTTTTTAAGCTACGAAATTTTCCTAATGATAAACAAACTAAACTTTTGATCTAGGGAAAGTCAAAGTCAATTTGAACATGAAATCCATCTATGTCTGAACATGAAATCCTTATCAACACGCGTGGGGGAGTTCAAAGTGCCAACAATTTTGAATGCAAACTTAAAATGTTCTCAAATAATCTACGTTCGCACTAGATAAATACTCAAAATTTTGATATATGAACTATACGGCATCAGCAATCACGGGATCAAAAACTGGCATTTGGCACTGGTACTAGTCAAGATAGAAAAATAATTGAAATTAAATTCCCAAGCCCTCACAACTTGTTGAGAGCCCGCTGTTTTAGAATCTATTGGCTATTGCGTGTACTTTCCAGGACTTTCTCTTAATAATTCTTGGCCTTATCCCACAATTTTTTTTTAAAATTTTGGACATAATTAGTCCAAATTCTTAGCCCTAGAATACCTTTTTTTTTTTCCTTTTCTTTCTGTTCGAAACTGATTTCTATATTCTCATTCATTGTTTCATTTTTTTCCTTTTTATAAAAAATAGTGGATTGCTATAGAGCTAGTTTTGCGCGCAAATGAGAAGGGATGGAGAAGACAATATCATTCGATAATAAAGATAATTTTAAAAATAAATTTACTGGTTATCCAAATTTGAATCTTAGAAGAAATATAAGATAAAAATTAATTTGGTTTTGCTTATCTTTCCACCTTATTTTCTTTTTCTATAGAATAAAATAATTAAAAAAAAGAGCTATCAAACGAAATATCACTATTCAACTTCATTTTTAGTTTCGAGCCACTACCATTTGAACCAGGAAAAAAAATGTTGAAAAGAATAATTATAAATGCGGCCGCATTCACTAACTTAATTTACAATACTGTTAATTAACCCAGTCATGCGTGTTTGGTTCACTTATAGTGTGTTTACTTCATGGAATGAGGAATGGAAATGAAACCTTTGTTTACTTGGTAAAATGTAATTTGGAAATAAGAATAAAATGTGTGGGTCTCACATAATTTGGGAATAAGGAATGAGAATCTCATTCCCGGGGGGGGTTAGGAATGAAAATGAGAGAATGGAAATAGAATATATGTTTACTTTTGTATCCCTTTAATTTTTTCATATTTTCCAAATTACCCTCATTCAAATCACAATTAATTTTATTATTTTAAATGTCATTAATAATAATAATAATTATTATTATTATTAAATGTTCTTAACTTTATCTTTTTTATTAATTCTTATTATTTTTTTATTAATATTATCATTATTAACAATAAAAATAATGATAAAAATAATAATTAATAAAAATAATTAATTTATCATTATTAACAATATTATCATTATTATTGTTATTATTATTAATAAAAATAATAATAAAAATAAATAATAATAACTAAAATAATAATGTTAATAAAATTTAATAATAATAATAATAATAATAATAACAATAATAATGTAATTTTCATTATCTAGATACATGTATAAATATAATTATAAAAATGGTATTAATTAAAAAAATAAAATAATAATAATAATAAATGTTAATATTGATAATATTAATAAAAATAATAATAACAATAATTAATAGTTACTAAAATAATAAAGTTAATAAAATTTAATAATAATAATAAATGTTAATATTGATAATATTAATAATAATTAATAGTTACTAAAATAATAAAGTTAATAAAATTTAATAATAATAATAAATGTTAATATTGATAATATTAATAAAAATAATGATAATATTGTTAATAACAATAAATTAATTATTTTTATTAATTATTAATACTATGGGTATTTTGGTAAATTGATTCTCATTACCATTCCTCATTCCCATTTATTTTGCTAAATAAACACATCAATGACATTTTAGCACATTCTCATTCTCATTTATTTTTGCCAAGTAAAAATTGAAATCTCATTCTCATTCTTCATTCTCATTCCAGCTTATTCCCATTCCATGAAGTAAACGCACCATTAATGATTTTATTTAATTTTTGGGTGGAGCTCTTAACACCAGATTAAAATTCTTATGAAAACCTCTTCTCAAAACACATCTAATTCAAAATTTTTTAAAAGTATATGTACCTTGACAAGAACCGTCAAGAGAATATCATTAAAACTTCAAGTGATTCTTTGCACATTCATGGAAGCCCAATTACAAAAGCTAAAGCCAAAAAGATGCAAGCTGTTTTAAATGTCTTAATTAAGAAAATATGGATTGAAAATGCAATTGAAGGTGCAAGACATCATGAATTCTTGCATCTTGAATTGAGCTTAGAGAAAAGACAAGGTATTGTGGGCATTATTCAAACTATTGGGCAGACAAATACTCAATTTGGATCAAATACAGAAAAGTCAAATTCGGAATAAAATTGGTATTGATTGAGTTAGAAGTAATATGCAAACTATACACAGTTAGAAAGATAATTAAGTTAACTTTCCAAAACAATTTACAGAGTTAGATTTGTAGTTCTTTAGAAGGAATTATAACCAATTTATTATAATTTATTCAGACTTTGAATTTTCAACGACTCCTTTATTTATTCAACTTCATGTGTTTGGTAAGTTTACCATCAATGATGCCCATTAGTGGTGGCTAATAACAAGAATGGTAATAATGGGGGTGGGGCTAACGGTCATAATATGAATCCTAACGGGGCCAAAAGGGAAATGGTGGTCCAAATCCAATGGGTGATATGAATGGTGGGTTTCAGAACATGGGTGGCCCTGCCGCTGCTGCTAATGCCAAGATGGGTCAAATGCCAACAATTTTGGACCACCATTAATTTGAACATGAAATCCATCTATGTCTGAACATGAAATCCTTATCAACACGCGTGAGGGAATTCAAAGTGCCAACAATTTTGAATGCAAACTTAAAATGTTCTGAAATAATCTACGTTCGCACTGGATAAATACTCAAAATTTTGATATATGGACTATACGACATCAGCAATCACGGGATCAAAAACTGGCATTTGGCACTATTACTAGTCAAGATAGAAAAATAATTGAAATTAAATTCCCAAGCCCTCACAACTTGTTGAGAGCCCGCTGTTTTAGAATCTATTGGCTATTGCGTGTACTTTCCAGGACTTTCTCTTAATAATTCTTGGCTTTATCCCACAATTTTTTTTTGAATTTTGGACATAATTAGTCCAAAGTCTTAGCCCTAGAATACCTTTTTTTTTTCTTTTTTCTCTGTTCGAAACTGCTTTCTATATTCTCATTCATTGTTTCATTTTTTATTTTTATAAAAAATAGTGGATTGCTATAGAGCTAGTTTTGCTCGCAAATGAGAAGGGACGGAGAAGACAATATCATTCGATAATAAAGATAATTTAAAAAAAAATTTACTGGTTATCCAAATTTGAATCTCAAAAGAAATATGAGATAAAAAATAATTTGATTTTGCTTATCTTTCCACCTTATTTTCTTTTTCTATAGAAAAAAATTATTAAAAAAGACGAGGTGTCAAACGAAATATCACTATTCAACTTTATTTTTAGTTTTGAGCCACTACCATTTGAATCAGAAAAAAAAATATTGAAAAGAATAATTATAAATGCGGCCGCATTCACTAACTTAATTTACAATATTGTTAATTAACCCAGTGTTTGGTTCATTTATGGTATGTTTACTTCATGGAATGGGGAATGAGAATAAAATTCATGTTTACTTGGTAAAATGTAATTTGAGAATGGGAATAAAATAAAATGAGTCAACACACATTTGGGAATAAGGAATAAGAATCTCATTCCCATGGAGGGTTGGGAATGAAAATGAAGGAAAAGGAATGAGAATGGAATATATGTTTATTTTTTTATCCCTCTAATTTTTTCATATTTTCTAAATTATCCTCATTCAAATCACAATTAATTTTATTATTTCAAATGTCATTAATAATAATAATTATTATTATTATTATTAAATGTTATTAACTTTATTATTTTTGTTATTATTAATTATTTTTATTTTTATTTCTATTAATATTATCATTATTAACAATAAAAATAATGATAAAAATAATAATTAATAAAAATAATTAATTTATCATTATTAATAATATTATCATATTATTGTTATTATTAATAAAAATAATAATAACAATAATTAATAGTAACTAAAATAATAAAGTTAATAAAATTTAATAATAATAATAATGTAAACTAATAATGTATTTTTAGGATCCTAGGTTTTTATTTGAATTTAAAAGATTATTCTTTTTTTGGTTCTTTTGAAAACTAGTGAACTTATTAAAAATTAGCATTCTTGTGGCGTTCCAAATTTAGACTTATCACTCATCTTCTCATTTACTTCTTGAGTGTTGAGTCAATATCATTCTTTATACCTTTGGTTTATGTTTTCTTAAACATTTGGTCAAGATTTTGTTTGTCTTAAATCTGTTTACAACTTTCTTAGGAAGCTGAAACTTCAAATTAAGAATGAGTTTCAAAGTTTCATTGTGGAATTGGCATTATACCTCCAATGAAATTCTGTTTTGCACGTTTGGCAAAAATTGGACAAGTTTAGCAAATTAAATCTAGCGAGTAGCATGTCATTTAGCCGGAGGTGGTTGAGGCGGTGGAGTAAAATTAACGCCTGAACGTGGCGGTGGAGCAAATCTGAATGGTGGAATCACTAGTGCTGCAAAGTTGAAATTGATGTTGCAATTGACTGTCTCCCTCACTAGCCTATATATATTAAAAGAGAATTGCATGGATGGTAACGTTTCTAAAAATAAAAATAAAAATAAAATTTACTGAATAGTAAATTTAGAGACGTTGTTTGACTCAAAAACTTAAGTTGATAGGATAATACTTTTTTATGATTAACACTTGACATAAAAGCTTAGAAAGTATACAGGCTTTGGCTCATAGACGATTATGTAATATACTATTGGCTTTTTTAAAAATAATAAATGGTAAATTTTGCATCTAAGAGTGTTGATACAAAATTCTAATAGAAAAAGAAAAAAGAAAAAGAGAGAGATAATACGAAATTCTAAAAATAGATGGTGAAAAGAAAAATAGGACCCCAAGAGATAAAAGGATAATTTGAAAAATAAATGAGGTATTTAAAAAGAAAAAAGGCAGGGTCAATATCACCAGCTTAATTGAAAGGTAAAGGATTAAGTTTTACTGGCTCGTGTAAACAATAATGACATCCATGGTACTCATCTTCCAAGCAACAATATGCACATCCATTGCAGTCTAAATTGCCGAAATATTTACATCCTTCACATTCATCTCCATTGCGGCAATACTCACATCCGTTGCAATATTCATCTCCGTTGCAGCAATTTGCACAGCCCCAGCAGTTTTCCTGGCAACAAAGTTCACATCCTTCGCATTGATCACCGTTGCAGCAGTTTGCACATCCCTCGCAGACATCTCCATTGCAGCAATAATCGCATTCAGCACAGTCATCTCCAATGCTTCCATATGCATCATCCATGTTGCCATACAAAATTGATCGGGATTCAGAGGCAATAGTACTGTTCTTAAAACAGTATTGCACTATTTATATAACTAAGCGACCACATCCTTTCCTAACCTAATTTTAAATCCTTAGCTTAGAGGAAATTACTACACATATCATTAATTCAAGTCTATTCGGGATTAGGATTTAATTTAGTTTCAATTTCTCTTCTTACATATTAAAACATATCGGATTCTACATTTAGGGTTGATGGGATGGGATGGAATGGGATAGATTTACCAATTTCATCGTCCCCCGTATATACAAATGAGATGAAAAAAACGCCTCACTCCCGTCCTATTTTTTTTTTTGACAAAAATTATCCGATCCCATTTCAAAAGAGATGGGATCCTCAGATCTCATCCCATTGAAAAAATTCTATTTTTTTGACAATAAGAAATGGGACATAATTTATCAATCTCACTTTCAAAATATATGCAAGTGGGATAAAAAAATCTCACTCTTGTCATAAATTTTTTTATATGATAAAAATATATTTCAATTCCATCCCAAATAAAAAAAAATTACCATCCCTAATTCTGTTTAGTAGATTTCTAAGTTGTACTATGGCCTCGTATAGTTTAGTTGTTTGAAAAGGATTTTTAAAGTTAATATTTTTTAACAAAAATCAGTCTTAAGAAATTGCCATGAAGAGAACATGCATCCAGGATGTCGACATATCGGGTTCTATATAGGGTTGGCAATGGGATGGGATGGGATAGGATTTACCAATCTCAGTCCTATCCCGTATATACAAATGAGATAAAAAAAGTCTCACTCTAGTCGCTATATTTTTTTTGGACAAAAAAATATCTCAATCCCATTTTTAAAGAGATGGGATCCTGCAGGATCTCATCTCAATTGAAAAAATTCCATTATTAGTCGACAATAAGACGGGATGAGACAGAATTTACCAATCTCACTCCCGTCTCATATATGCAAGTGGGATAAAAAAAATCTCACTCTTGTCCCTAAATTTTTTTATATGATAAAAATATATTTCAATCCCATCCCAAATGAAAAAAATTCTATTCTTAGTCGACAATGAGACGGGATGGGAAAGAATTTGTCAATCTCACTCCCATCCTGCATATGCAAGTGAGATAAAAAAAAATATCTCACTGTCGTCCCTAAATTTTTTTATAAAATAAAATATATTTCAATTCCGTCCCAAATAAAAAAAAAATTATCATCCCTAATTCTGTTTAGTAAATTTCTAAGTTATATTATGGCCTCGTATAGTTTAGTTGTTTGAGCAAAGTTAATATTTTTAACAAAAATCAGTCTTAAGAAATTGCCATGAAGAGAACATGCATCCAGATGTCAGACCCGTTTGGGCAGCTGCGCTGAACGGGTCTGACATCTGGGAATTCCCATAAAAGGACCGTGTCAACGGCACCCCAGCTAGCAATTTAAATAATATATATATATATATGTGTGTGTGTGTGTGTGAAATTTGATGGCGGCATATGCATGCTCAATTTTTCCACAAAGAAACGTTTTCCTTTTTTCAAGGTTTTCTTTACTTTGTCTTTATCATTGGAGTATTTTAAAAATCTTTTTATAGTGTTTTCGACAATTCTTTTTAATAATCTCTTCGATTCTTATTAGCCGAAGAGTGTGGTGAAAAAAGACACTCTCCGTGATCTGTAAGTTTTTATAAAAACTCGGATTTGTCAGAACAAAAATGATAAATGTAGCAAGATTTTGTTAAATCGATCTACTGAATTTTTATTTAATGTTTTTTTTTTTTTTTTGGGTTGGGTGATGGGTTGTTGATCAATCCGGGCGATAGACTGTCACTTGGCAAGTTGGCATTCGCCCAGTTTGAGATCAAAGGGGTTAGGTGGGGCATGGTCCATTGCCTCAATACTGAATTTTTAATTTTGGTTGTTGATCAATACTGAATTTTTGGATTGATTTTAAGTGAAAAATGTTAACTTCAGTTGTTTCAGTAGATGGGGGTCAGTGCATGAATCACTACTGTTATCAAAATAGTGACCTCTCACCTTGGCCTCTTAACAAAATATATAAATTAACTAAAATAATTCACAATAAATTATACATGAGTGATAATACAGGTACAAATTCTTGTATAAATTTATTTTGTACAAACTGATGTGGTATTAATTTATTGGTTGAATAAAAATATAAAATAATATAAATAAATCATGTGGGCCAAAAGGTATTTAATTCAACCAATGTTATCGTGTCACATCAATTTGTATAAAATAATTTTGTACAACAGTTTGTGGCTTTATCATTACTCATTATACATAAGTATTCTCACTCTATTCGTTGTATTCTGTAATTTTTTGTGCAAATAGCATTTTCCATTTATCTTGTTTTCCAAAAATGAAATAAAAAAGAAAAAAGGCATATGAAGATTTGTTTGATCAAAAACAAGATTAAAATATGCAAGTAAAATTGACAAACTACTAAAACTGAATTAAGGCATGTTTAAACGGGACGCGGACGAAGAAGCTGCGGAAGATGAAGTAAGGTTACTAGAGCTTGAAGAATTTTTGTCGGAACCAGCACCATTAACAGCCGGCATATTCGCCGGTGAAGAGAAATAAGTTGGCACCGGCATCTTAGGCGGCAAAGCGGGCAACGGAGCTTCAGAGTTGAGCACATGAATCACCTGCCTTATCGAAGGCCTGAGATTTTCATCCGGGTGAGCACACCACAAGCCAACAATCATCAAACACTCGACCTGCTGCTCATCAAAATCTTTGCATAGACTTGGATCCACTGCTTCGAGCAGCTTTCTATTCCCATAGAGATCCCAAACCCACTGCACCAAATAGACCAGGTCTTCTTCTTTGGCCGTTAAGTTGATGGGTTTTCTTCCACAAGCGATTTCTAAAGCCACAATGCCAAAGCTGTAGACATCCGATTCTTTGCTAGCCCTGCCTGTTGTGGCACATTCAGGCGCCATGTAGCCCATTGTTCCTGCCAGGACTGTTGTCTGAGACCCTTTGGCATGTTCTACGAGCCTAGCCAGTCCGAAATCTCCAATCTTGGCATTGAAATTTGAATCCAACATTATGTTGCTTGATTTTATATCTCTATGCACAACACATTGTTCCCATCCTTCTTGCAAGTAAAGCAATCCCGAAGCCAAGTCTTGAGCAATTTTGAACCTAAACTCCCAAGTTAAGAAGTTATTTTCCTTGAAAAGATGGGAATCCAAGCTGCCATTGGGCATGTATTCATAAACAAGCAAGAGCTCCTTTTTCTCATGACACCAACCCAATAGTTGCACCAAATTCCTGTGCCTTAATGTGCTGATAATTTTCACTTCAGAAGCATATTCCTTTATCCCCTGTTTTGAACCTTTTGACACTCTTTTAACTGCAACATAGGAGCTGGTCTCCCTAAAAAACCCTTTGTAAACCCCACCAAAGCCTCCCTGTCCTAATTTCTGATCATCATTGAAATCATTTGTTGCTTGAGCCAATTCCTTATACGTAAACCTCTTCGGCCCTGCTCCTTTTTCAAATTCGTCATCGATGTACTCATTGAACCCTTGATTATCTTCTCCATCATCCACATTTCTCTTCCTCCTGATACCAACGACCCAAATGATCAAAACCACCCCACCAACCAAAACAACTCCGCCAACACTCAGCCCCACAGCCAGTGGTGTTCTGTTTTCCGTTCTTCCTTTTCGAATTGGGCCTTGTGGCACGAGTGAATTAGTAATATTGTCATCAGTCTCCAAGCTTGAACTGAACTCCCAGGAGTAAATCCTGTGAATTGCAGATGCATTTCCAGTGGCTGCTGAGAAGCCAAAAGTAACCCACTCAGGTAAATGTTGCTTCAAGTTGACTTGATGCTCAAGAAACTGCCTCACGGTGGCATTATTTCTAATACCCGTGAAAGCAACGCTCAATTTCTTTGTGCTGGAATTATAACTAATCCATGCATCATTCATTTTCCCATGTCTGATATCAGCCCACCATGTCAAATTCGTCTCAGATCTCATAGAATTGATATCAATACCCACATGTACACCTGGTGGATCCCAGCCGGCGTTCCTATAGATATCAAATTCAACAGCAACAAATGGATTGGAAGATGAATTTAAATACTCCCCGTCATTGGTTAGGCCTAAAGAACCTCCTTTAGTGGCATTCGGAATCCTTGAACCTTGCGGCGCAAGAAAGAAGGCAAGCCCATCTCCATATGCGGTTTTGTTTTGAGAATCAATGACAAATGAGAAGTGAGTTGTAAAGTCTGTGAGATTTCCAGTGGCATTATTCCAGAGACGCAACGGCTTGTTATATGTAGCCCGACCAATCATACCAGCTCTTGAAGCTAGCTGAATCACTTGGTTTTCGGGGAAAGCTCTCTCATAGTTGATGCTGCCATCATTGGAGAAACCGGAAAAATTGAAAGATAAAGCATTTGCTAATTGGATTATTGGGGATAACAAGATGATGATCATAAAGAAATTAGCCATTTTTGGCATAAAAGGCTGCCTTCAAAAATTTTAAGGTTACATGCAAAAATTTAAACAAGTAAAAAGCCTTCACAAGGCTTGGTAGCAATCTGGTCAAATTTGTCCACGCGGCAATGCAGGAAACTCGGAAATTGCCTGGAAGTGCCAGTATGCAAATTCTGTTTGGCAATCAAATTATATAAATTGCCTGGAAGTGCCAGTATGCAAGTGTCGTCAACCTTTAATTTTTTATTTGCAAGTGTCGTCAACCTTTCTTTTCCATAAGTGACAATTTGGTTGCTTCTCTTCAATCTTTGGCCCTCGATGCAAATAAAATTTGTAAGAAATAATAAAGTCAAGTTTTAAGTCTTTGTCAAGTACAAAACGTAAACTCGATGAACCTTTTCAAATTTTCCGCAGCAAAATAAAATCTTGAAGCACTAATTGAAACTAGATTAATCTTGAATTGATTAAAGAGCAGAAGCCATCCTCTTTTCTTTACTACACTTTTGGTTTTTCAATCCTCGGTGATGTATACAAATATGGACTGGCTTTATGCTTCCACCCATTAAAGGAGCATTAATTAATTAAGAAATGAGCCTATTATACGAATGCTACAGATTTCTCATGGTTCACTTATATCTGACGGAACCACCATTGTTGATTGAAAAAGTCCTTAAATTGCATACATTAATTAAGTCCTGACTTTGTGAACTTAATTATCCTGTGAACTTAATTGAAATGTTGCATGAGTTGAATAACTGTAATCCAATAATCATCTAGCTCATCAAAATTTCCACATAGTCTCGGATCAGCTGCTGTAACCAGCATCCCAAATCCAATAATCTCACACATGAGGGTCTGGGCAAGGGCCCAAGAAAAATGTCCGGACAAAGCCCATACCCACTATTTTTTTTAAAAAATAATTTTATAAATTAGAATAACATAATTAAAATTGAAAAGTAATTCAAAAATAAAAAAACTTAAATTCTTAACTTATAAATCAATTATAATTCAGAAAAACTAAAATTATGATACTAAATTCTCTTTTTGTGTTAATTAATTAAGAGAAATTTGAATTAAAAAAATTCAATATTAAAAAAATTTAAATTTATGAGTTTTTATTTACTTTATTTATGATTTTAATTTGAAATATTTATTTTTTTATTTATCTATAATTGTAATAACTTATTGATCATTAATTTATTTCAAATTTATAATAATTTAAAATTTTAAAATAAAAAATAAAGTCTAAATCCTGGTCCGAGCTGCAGAGACCTAGCCCAAGCCTCGCACACTTAATCGACAAGTGGGCCCGAACCTGACTTGAAAAGCCCGCCTGCACCCGCTGTTTGCCATCCCTATCTCAAATCCACTGCGCCAAATAGACCCATCCCTCTTCTTTGGCCATTGGGTTGATGGGTTTTCTCCCACGAGCGATTTCTAAAGCCACAGCGCCAAAACTGTAGACACCAGATTCTTTTGCTAGCCTTGCCTGTTGCAGCTCATTCTGGTGCCATGTATCCCATTGTCAAAATGTTGTAGCACTAATGAATTGTTTGTTGAACAAGCGAAAGCAATACTCATCTTTTTGTGTACTAGAATTATAACTAATCCATGCCTTGTTTCTTCTCCCACCTCTAATATTATATATTGGTGTACAAGTAGAAAGCTCTAAATTAAAAATTGACAATAACGATTTCTCGTTTCAGAATTTTTTACTACGGGTAGCAAATATTGTGTTTTGATTAGTTAATTTGTAATGTGGTTCTCCTTCTTGATAGATCTCATGCAAGAATGTATCAAGAAGTAATTCAATTTCATAATGTTGTTCTAACGAAGGGTTTCAATTGTGATCTGGGTCTTGTTTTTCTACGAATCTTGTAAATTGTAATCCACAAATAATTTTTCCAACTAGTGGCTTGGGTTAGCACATACCTTTATATTGTATAGACACCGACTACGCAATGTATCTAGAGTTGATTTTTAGACACCGACTAGGCATTTCATAATGGATGTAGGCCCTTATTGGATTAGATGGATGTCACTTAAAAGGAAACTTTGTGGGAGTTTTATTAGCCGCAGTTGGATGCTAACAACGGGATGGTTCCATTGGTTTTGTGTGTGTGTGAGATTGAGAATACGGAAACATGGTCCTGGTTTTTGGATATTCTTCATTCTTATTTAGATGAAGGGAGGCAAATTACCTTTTGTACTGATAGACAAAGGGTTTGTTGGGGGCACTTGAGACCACATGGCCTACTGCTTATCATAGGCCATGTGCTAGACACATATATGCGAACTTCAGTAAAGACCATCCAGGTGTCATTTTAAGGAATCTGTTCTGGAGGGCATGTGAGAATAGTAACAAGCATGACTACTTGGAGGCCATGAAAAAGATCAAAACAACAAAATTAAAGGCATATGAGTGGTTAGAGAGAGAACTTGCTGGGTTTACATGGTCCAGACATGAATATGACACAACTTGCAAAGTAGATCGAACAAATAACAACACTTCAGAGTGCTTTAACAGTTGGATCTTAAAGGACGGAGATAAACCTTGCATGACTGTGCTTGAAGAGGTCCGATGCAGGCTTATAGAAAGATTCACTGAGAGAAGCAAGGAAGCAGCTACTTGGTCAGGAATCATTTCGCTAAGAATTGGAAAAGCATTAGATAAAGCTTATAAGAAAGGGAAAAAGATGAACGTTATGGCTTCAGGTGATCTGAATTTTCAGGTACGATGCTGACTTTTATTATTTTTTCTTAATATTATGTGCTATGTTATTCATTTGCTTTTTTTATTTTTTATTTACTTACTATTTCTTAATTACTATCTTTTATTTACTTTTGATAACATAATATAAATTTCTAAGTAAAAGACTTGTCTTATTATCCAGCTAGAAGGTTCGTTGTTCAATTAGAGAGCAAGCTTTGTGACCGTGGCTACTTGGGAGTTGCTGGAGTCCCTTGCAGCCATGCTATGGCTGCAATAAGCCATGCAAGACACACTGCTGAAGAGTATCTTCCATTTTGCTTAACTAAACAAGCTTACCAAAATACATATTCTGTAATGTTCAAGCCAATGCCTTATGGGGTTTCATGGGATCCCAGTGATCAACCTAACATTGATCCTCCAGAGATAACTAAGAAAATTGGAAGGCCAAAAAAGGCAAGAAAGAGAGCAGCTAATGAACCTCTGAAAACAAGTAGGACATTTTTTGTCAGTTGCTCCTTTTGCAACTCATCGAACCACAACATTAGGGGTTGCCCGCTGAGAAAATCTATTGCAAGAAAAACTGAAGCTAATACAAATCAGGTATGAAACTAATTTTTCGTATATTTCACTCAATATATTATATATAATGCCTTCATTGATTCAAGTGATATATTACATATCGGTAATAATTTTGATATTTCATTTCGAATAGTTTGTAAGCGGTTGAGGGGAGAATTCTAGGGTAACAAATAGTTCAAAAAGGACAAGAAAAAGGGATTCAAGTAGTGTTGCTTCTACAAATGTTGGAAATAGAAAAAGAAGAGGTAAAATGAAAAACATTATAGTTAAGTTTATTGTGAAAATATTATTCCTAAATTAGTTATGGTAGAATTTGATGCAAATAAATGTTATTCCAGGGAGATCTGAAGGAATTACCATGTCTAAAAATCCAATTCAAGGATCACAGAACCTGTCTCAAGCTTCACATATCACAAGTGATCAGTGAAGTGCAGTATGGACAGCTTTATGCTTTTGGAATGCACCAATGTTGTGTGGTGCATGAAGTTGTATTTCAATTGTGTTGTTTTCAATGTATTGGTTGCGAAAGTGAAGATCAGATTTGGATGGCTTACAAGCCATATTTTGCATATATTTTAGATGGCTTATAAGCCAGATTTTGTTCGCGATCATGGCGCAAAGGTCATATTTTGGATAGTGATTCAGGTTGGAATGTATGATTTCAAGTGCTTCAAGTTGAATTTATGATTTTAAGTTACTGCTAATGGTTTTATATTGTGCTTGTCATCAGTTTTCAGATTTGGAGTTGATGTTTTTATTTCTTCTGAAAATATATTGTCTAGACCTTATTGCCGCCTGATGATTTACAGATTGTTGACCTTTAAAGTTAGATTTTCAGATATGAGGGTTTTAATGGCTAAATTTTGGGTTTTTTTTATTTAGAGTATTTTTTATAATTATAATTTTTTGTAAGTTTTATAGGATAAAATTGACTTTTAATTAACCTAGAGATAAAATTGTTATTTTATTTAAATTTTTTAACGGTGTTAGTGTAAAAGTGGGTACTTGATATAAATTAAAAAAAGAAAGGTAGATAAGAGAAAATGTTAAAAAAAAAAGTGGTGGTTAGATGAATATATGACAAAACAAAGGTGGTGTAGTGATAATTTTTTTAATAATATTAAATAATTTTATTTGACATTAAAAATAAGGGTTTGGCTACAATGCCGTTGGCATTGTAGCCGGCACCATGCCGGGCTCTCAAAAAGAGAGCCCTGCTGTCTTTGGCTGCCATTTGGCAGTCAAAGACTTGGTGCAAATTAACAAACCCTAGTTGCACCTTTTTTAAAAAAAATATATATTAAAAATATAATATAAAAATAAAAAATAGAATAAATGTAAAAAATAGTATTTTATAATATAATTAATAGCAAAAGATAAAGAAATTGAATAATATAATACAATATAATATAATTGAATAAAATGTCAAAAAATAAAGAAAATTAAAAATAAAAATAAAAGTAAAATTTCATGTTTAACGTCAGTTGTTACATGTCTGACGTATCGGTTACATGTCTGACGTTAAATGTTGCATTTCTTGAATAAAACCAAAATAAAGAATATTCTCGAATATTCTCGCCCGTTTCATGTTTGACGTCGAAGTTGCAAACTTTACGTCATGAGTTTCATATTTTGCGTGAAGTGTTGCAAGTTTCATGTTTAACGTCAGTTGTTGCATGTCGGACGTCACGGCTGCATGTTTGACGTTAAATGTTGCATGTCTTGAATAAAGCCAAAATAAAAAATATTCTCGCATATTCTCGCCCGTTTCATGTTTGACGTCGAAGTTGCAAACTTTACGTGATCAGTTGTATATTTCGCGTGAAGTATTGCAAGTTTCATGTTTAACGTCAATTGTTGCATGTCCGACGTCGGGATTGCATGTTTGACGTTAAATGTTGCATGTCTTGAATAAAGCCAAAATAAAGAATATTCTCGAATATTCTCGCCCGTTTTATGTTTGACGTGGAAGTTGCAAACTTTACGTGATCAGTTGCATATTTCACGGGAAGTGTTGTAAGTTTCATGTTTAACGTCAGTTGTTACATGTCTGACGTAACAGTTGCATTTTTAACGTTAGATATTGCATGTTTTGAATAAAGTTAAAATAAAGAATATTCTCGAATATTCTCGTCTGTTTCATATTTGACGTCGAAGTTACAAACTTTATGTCATAAGTTGCATATTTCACGTGAAGTGTTGTAAGTTTCATGTTGAACGTTAGTTGTTGTATGTTGAACGTCACGGTTGCATGTTTGACGTTAGATGTTGTATGTCTTGAATAAAGCCAAAATAATGAATATTCGCAAATATTCTTGCCCGTTTCAAGTTTGAAGTCGAAATTGTAAACTTTACGTGCTAAATTACATATTTCGCGTGAAGTGTTGCAGGTTTCATGTTTAACATCGCTTGTTGCATGTCGACGTCACAGCTTGCATGTTTAACGTGTGATGTTGCATGTTTAACGTGCGATGTTGCATGTCTTGGATAAAGCCAAAATAAAAAATATTCCCGACTATTCTAGTCCGTTTCATGTTTGACGTCGAAGTTGCAAACTTTACATGATAAATTGTATATTTCGCGTGAAATGTTGTAAGTTTCATGTTTAACGTCAGTTGTTGCATGTCAGACGTAACAGTTGCATTTTTTACTTTTCATGTTGCATGTTTTGAATAAAACTAAAATAAAGAATATTCTCGAATATTCTCGCCCGTTTCATGTTTGACGTGCAAGTTGCATAGTTTATGCGATAGGTTGCATATTTGACGTCAAATGTTACATGTTTCATGTTTTACGTCAGTTGTTACATGTTGGACGTCACGGTTGCAGGTTTGACGTTAGATGTTGCATGTCCTGAATAAAGTTAAAAAAAAAGAATATTCGAGAATATTCTTCTTGAAAGATAACTAGGGGCGGACCCAAAAATTTGTATTACCCCGAGCTAAATTAAAAATTTTATATTTTAAAATGAGCATAAAAATTCATCAGTAGAAAAAAGTGCATCAAATAAGGGGGACATAAAAAATCTTATCCCAATAAGTACATACTTTAAACAAAAATAGTTATATAAAAAGAGTAGAAAACAAAGGCAATTAAAAAATAAAAACATTATTTTACAATATGGAATTTGACTCTAATTCAATGTAATTATACAAGGATTATATGAGTATTAATATATTAATTAAGGACTTTGAACTGAAATAAATGAATACATGCAATTACAATCAATTAAAAATTATAAGTAAAACTTTAACGTTTGAAGTCAAGTACTTAATTACCGGGTTTTAATAAATTAAACAATTCAAATTTATTCCTTTTTTTAATTATAAAAATATTATTCATCAAAAGTTTTAATAATAAATTAAACTCAACCCAATAAAAATGTATTTGGGGTCGTTGTTTCTTTACTAGGTGCTTTGACTCTCTTTAAAAAACCAATTGTTGATGATTTTTCTATCAAATTAAAGCTCCTCAAAATATTTAAATTTTATCTTAGTTAATGTAACTAATAAATAAAATCTCAAAATACACATAAAAAGTTTATGAAAATGTTGAAAATTTTACTATATGTTATTTTTTTAAGTAGTTTAATACTAGTGAAAAGTTGATGATTTTTCTATCAAATTAAAACCAGTTTTTAAGTAATTTTATATTAGATTGACATACTTTTTTCAATTAGAATTTTTAAAATAAATTAAAGTAATAGCATTTTACCCCATAATTTTTTAATCTATATAATAAATATATAATTTACTCATTTTATAAGATAATTCACTAATTTCAATTGGAAAAAAATACAATTGAATTAAGGACATATTTGAAAATAAAATAAAAATTCTATTATAGTATAAAATTAATGAAAATATAAGGATAATTGGCTTAGGGACATGTATGAAAACAAAATAAAATCTCTATTATTGTGTATAATTAATGGTAAAATGAGGAGTATAGATGATTTGTTCCTAAGTTTGCCCGGTCTAGCCTTGCTACAGGTCCGCCGCTGAAAATAACGGTAAACTGTTATCCTGAAACAGTTGACCGTTATCTTCAAGAATCATTATGGACGATAATGTTGAGCCGAATTTGGATAACGGCTAGCCGTAGTTTTTCAGAATCATTCTGGATGAATAAACTTCTTCTTGGAAGATAATGGTAAACCGTTATATGATTTTCTAATGTGCTCTTGGAAGATAACAGTGAACCGTTATCTGATTTTCTAATGTTTTCAATTGGCGGCCTCATTAAACAGTAGCTTTATAATGAGTCAATATATATATATGTTAACATGTATATATTTATTATATTGATTTTGATGATAACAAACTTTAAATGTTCTTGATTAAAATGTTTGAGTTTTTGTTAATAAACACTTTCTTAAATGACGAAAATTATTTCTAAATGTGTTCATGAAATTTGAATAATCATTATCTTTAAACCGGAAAAATATTTCTAGTAAAATTAAGTTGAAATGTGTAAATCTGGAAGTAAATGGTGAACCGTTACAATTAACGATTAACCGATAAATTCTAGAGAGGGTTATTTCTTAAAGCTTCAACCAATTAGCATAAACGAAGAAGGCAAGTTACTTTGGAATTAAACGGCGAACAGCTTTATAACAAACGGTTAACGATAATTTCCAGAATTAAATTAACATGTTTCGAAACTGTTGGTTAATCAAGTTAGCTCAATAATGGTTCACGTCATTTTTCAGAATTTTAAACACTTTAAAACGGTATACTATTTAAATATTAATTAAGATAATAAATTAATTAAAAATTGTGAAAAATACAATTAATAGTAAAAAAATAGAATTTTATAAATTATAAATTTGTAAAACATAATAGAAAATAAACAAAATACTTTGCTATGGAATTGAAATTATCAAATCTCTTGTGTTTTAAAATATTCAAAGCTCTTGTAATATTATAGAGTTATATATATAGAGACATGCGCGCACACACACATGAATATTTTGATCTTATGTTTTGTGGTGAAACCCCATTAATTACTTATTAGATTCACGTTATTTTACTAAACTAGATTTTATTAATAAAGATACATTAAATTGAATTAAATTCAACTTATACCCAATAATTATATTTGGGAATTTATCTATCCAATTTTTTTCCTTATTTTAGTCTAATAATAGTTTGAAAAAGAATTTGATAATTTAAGTGAAAATCACTATTCTTATTTGTTGCATAATAATATTTTTTTGGGTGTATTTTGTTTTATTTTTTAAAACAAACTAATCATGGTGGATAATTTAAATTACTCAGTCACAAAAATTCTAAGCTCAATTGAAATTTACAATCATTTATGAATGAAAATATGCTAGCAAAAGAAAAAAAAAATTGAGGGATTAAAAGACAATATGGTAGAAAGAAAAAGGCAAACATCACTATGATCATTGTCATAGGAAAAATAAAGCAAAAATCTTCCCAGGAATCTCCCAAAAAATAAAAGTATCGTCGAATTGAGTTACAAACTAATTACAATTTCATTAGTATTTGTAAACCAAAAGGTTGCCAAAACATCAAAAAGTTTCCAGTAAAACACTTATGGCAGATAATTTATAGAACCAAGCAATATCCGGTTGAATTCACCCCTGCAAATAATTATAATTTTCAAGTTAATCGACAAGATAAAAATAGCGATTAATCATAATAAGAAGCAACAGCAAATTACACTAAAAGCAGGAAAAAAGCACCAAAACAGCAAATATAACCAATAAACAAGAATAAAAAATACCCAAAAATAGCAGAAAAAAATGCCCAAAACAGCAATAAAAATTACCCTAAAACAACAGTGAAAAATGCCTAAAAACAATATAAATAAATCCAAAACAAAAGTGAAAAAATTGCCTAGAAACAGTAGACAAAAGCCCAAACCAGCTTGAAGACTACCTAAAACCAGCAGAAAAAATTTAAGATAGTAGTAAAATCTTCCACTGCTCTAGCAACCGTTCCAACAAGAATATATACCCCAGCCCCAAGTGTTGAGTCAACACCTAACCAGAGTTTGTACAAGAAATAAATAGTAAGATCCATCTTTAAAAAAAAAAAAGACCGAAATTTATTATATCACTGCCTAATAAAGAAATATTGATTATATGAGCTGCAATCAAAAATGAAAATTTTCAGAGCAAAACCTATCACAATAAATAAGCAACTAATCCAAACTCCAAGACCATAGTCTACCAAAACACTTAGCCATTTAAAGAGAGGGGAGGGGAAAGCCTAATAATCACACAAACCCATCATGAAATCTTGAGTTTCCTGACGAGAATCCAACAAAATGCTCAAGAACACTTATAGCCATAGAATATATATATATATATATATATATATATATATATATATATATATATATATATATATATATATATATATATATATATATATATATATATATAATTAAATTCAAGATCTGTTGCATAAGAATTTAACCAAAATCCAAATTCTTAGATATTCAATATGGAAAGCAAAAACCCATATTCTTACAAATTAGAAATTTAACCAAAATAAAAAAGATTCAAAAAGAAAATTATGTTTTGTTCATTACGAGTCATCTTCCCATTGAGCTCATGTGGGATTTTGAGAGAGAGACCAAATTCAAAAATAGTGCTTTCAGTGAGAAATGCAAATTCCAAAAATAAGAAATAAGACAAAATAAAATATAAAAAATAACTTTTATTCATTCAGCGTTGCTCCCCAGCGAGCTAATGTACGGCTTCAGGAGAGAAAGATCAAGTTTGAAAAATTAGGCCTTCAAGGAGAAAGCCAAATTTTAAAAATTAGAAATTTAATAAAGAATAAAAAAAAAAAAAAATGTCTTTATTCATTCTCATTCATGCTTCCCACTGAGCAATGTAGGGCCTTAAGACAGAGATCAAATTTGAGGATGAAAAAATTAGGGCTTCGACATAGATAGGCCAATTTTGAGAATGAAAAATTTAGGGATTTGAGAGACCGAATTGGTCAATGAGAGATTTTAGAGAGAAAATATCATCGTTGAGGGAGCGATTAGATTTTAGAAAGGAAAAATTTTAGGGATTTGAGAGACGAATTTTAAAAAAAATGAGGAAAATAGAGTGTGTGTGCGTAACCGGTTGCAAAGGTAGCCAATTATTTTCTAATTTAAAAATTATTATATTTGAGCCGTTGGATTCCTTGAACTTAAATCCAACGGTAAATTAATTACCCGGCATGGTACCGGGACTTGTGTCCCGGCATTGTAGCTTTAGCCTAAAAATAACTTACGAAACTTACTTTATTTTATTTTATAGTAATATTTTTTATTATATCCATTCTTTTTTAATACCAAGAGACATACTTGTTATGTTACTAAGATTCTTTTTTTCTATGATGGGAAGATCAATATAATTCAAAAGAAAACTTAATACCAATACCCCAAATTTCAAAATTTACCTTCAAAATCTTTAAAATTGAAACCAATAAAGTTTAAATTAATTTTTTATCTTTAAGAATTTAAAAGTTTAAGGCCATGATTAAGGTTCTGTTTGGGATGATGTGCCGTGACTTTTAAACTATATCTGCTGTAGAAAAAAAGTTATAATTATTAAATAAATGTTAATAATTTGTAGTAAATATAAATTTTAAATAATAATTTTATTATATTATTAAATATATAATAGATTTTCAGTGGTACAAGTGAAAAATTATTTCAACATAACTTTCAAGTTACAGCAACTAGTGTTTACTAAACACTTTAGTGCTGTAGCTTTTAAACTACAGCTGTCCAACCTCAATCTCAAACGCACCTTAAGCCCCCAAAAGTTGATATCATCGCTCGCCGCTCTCCCCTTGTCCGCACGATTTGACAAAGTCTACGAAGTGCATATTTACTGTAGAAATCGTATGCCAATTGCTCAATTCAAATTCTATTTCAAGCCTAGGCTTCCTTCCAAACCACTCAACCTTTCTACAGCTATATCAGTAAGTCTGGAACAATACAAAATAGAAATTAAGAAGATAAACATCAAGAAAAAATAAACAAAATAAAATTTTGAAATTATGATGCGAAGTTTATTGTCGATCTTTTTTTCAACTTGTGCTTTATTTTCAATTATAATTTACTAGAGATCGGCGTCAAAATAGAAAGAGTTAAGAGGGAAAGAATTTAACAATCGCGACACGTGAGTTTGATTTCTATTTAGGTTAAAATTAATTAAAATAAAATTTTAACCATTTAATTTCGATACATATAAATAGATGCTTAAAAGTTAAGGAAAGCTGGCAGAAGAAATGCAGAGGATAAATATTCGACGATCGAAATCTAGTCTTATCAGTTGACAAAGTAAATGACTTATGCGTGGCTGCATGAGCACCACAAGACTTTAATTATGATAGTTTATAGAAATAATGATACAACAAAAAGGGTTTGTGTGATGTCAAACTACAGAAAGCCGTCGTTGATTCCAAATGCTGTAACATTGGGTGTTCATTTGAGTTGTGCTAATTTTTTAATAATCTTATATTATGTGTTTATTTGCGTTATTTATCATCCAAAAATCACTATCACAAAATTATAGAAGCTCAATAAAAAGTTCAGATCAATACTGAAATCTAAATCTTATTTAAACAGTTGTTGCTACGTGTGATATTCAAAAGCAATCAGCATGATAGGATAAATTAATTGTCAGCGGTGTGGTGGTCCAGGTGGATGGGACGGAGGTCTATTGCAAGGGTCCGCTTATAATACAGCCGCTGTATCTCATACATTAGATTAATTATTAGAACCCAATATAATAGAGTCTAGGGTGTCAATTTGTACAATCTTGTCATGTTCATAACATAATTTATTTGTGTTGTATTAATTTAATCAAACACATATATGAATTCTTTATTAATTGTGTTGAAATATCAAAAAATAGATACGACTCGTTTCTTAATTATATTAATTGTGTTGACCCGTTTAACATATTTAACAAAAATTTAAAATTACTTTAAAAAAATAACAAATATGTCAATGTTATTTGTAAAAATAGGTCACAAATAAGTTAACATGAAATAAATTAGTTCATAATACAGTACAGATATGAAATGAATTACAGGTGTTCAAAATCCAATTTGATCCACTCAATCCATTTGATCTGTAAATTTTTAATCCACAAAAATCTGAACTGTGGATTGGTGGATTGGATTGGTGGATTAGATTGGATTGAAAATTTGAAAATCCGCAGTTGGTGAATTGAATATGGATTGATTTTTATAAATCCATAAAAATTCGTGAATCTCAAAAAAAAAAATAAAAAAATACTTAGTTAATTAAAATATAAAACTTATAAATGTGAGACTACTAGTTACTACTAAATAAATAAGTTAAAATGTAGTTACATTAACATCATATTATATCTTATTTGATAATAATATAAAATAAAAAATAACCAAACAATTGAATAATTAAATAAACAAATATAGTTTCCTAAATAGCAAAAATTCTAAAGCAAAACAAAAAATCCTAAGCCAAACAAAACACTTTAGCACAAAAACAAAACCTCTATCACACCACACACATAGAACCATCACCTTTTACCTCATCAATTGAGGTAATGAATCTTTATTTTTTACTTTCTTTTCAAACTTTTCATGCATTGATCTAAACAAATGAGTTTTTTTTCCTTTTTGGTGTGTTATATTTTGAAACTTTGAATATATTAATTCTAGCTTTATGTGAACGATTAATTTTGAATTAACCTGTAGTAAAATTATTTTTATATTAATTCTTTTAATTACTTCATGAATTGGATAGAATTTAAAAAATTTTAATCTATAAAATGATGGATTGGATATGAATTTGGTAAATCAGCATCTGATTCACAAACATACGGATTGGATTTGTATTAAATTTATCAATCCATGGATTGGATTAAATTTATAATTTATAATCCATAAAATCGTGGATCGTATATGAATTAATCTCCAATCAACAAAATCTGATCCGCGAACACCCCTAAAATGAATAATTGATTTAGTGTTTAGTACATATATTAATTATTTTTCAATAATATTACAATAAATTAATTGATATTTATGTCATAAATGAGTAATTGTGTCAAGATGGTCCAACTATGCCAAGGTTATTTACTATGTTGTATTGTATCAACCCATTTATTAATCACTAAATCGTACTCGTGATTAATATGAAAAAACTGCTTCGTACTTGTGTCATGACCCATTTGCCAGCTTTATAACAGAGAGTCTTGTGGAGTATGGAGACCAAGCATTTGTTCTTGTAAATTACAAAAAGCAACATATGTGATGATTTGAAGAAGGTAGGGATGGCAATGGGTTAGGGTGGGAGTAGAGAGGTCTATCTCATTATTCATCTCATTAAAAATTTTGCATCGATTCCTCACCCTGTTCCCTAATAAATTTAGTAGGGTGGAGATGGCGAATCCCCACGTAGGGTATGATTTCTCCATCCCCACCCCATTCCCCATTTATTTAATTTATAGTAGATATAAATATATGATTTTTAATAAATTAAACATTAAAGACTTAATTAAAATCATTACCATATTATAAAGTATTTAAATTATTTTAAAAATCTCTAAATGTTTGAAATAAAATCTTGAAATGATATCAAAATTGAAATTTTTTTTAAGAGACAAGTATTTTAGGAGAGGAAAAAAAATAATATTTTAGAGTTGAATAAAAATTATATTGTTGTGATTATTTACTCGAGAACTATAATTATTAATATATTAATTAATTATAATAATTATAATAATTATATATTAATTAATTAATTAAGACAATATAATAAAATCATTATCATATTATAAAGTATTTAAATTAATTAATAATAATATATTAATTAATTAATTTAAAAAATAATATATTAATTATTGTGATTATTTACTCGAGAACTATAATTATTAATATATTATTTTTAATAATATATTATTATATTATTTAATAATAATTACTATATTAATTAATAATAATATATGAATTAATTATAATAATTATATTAATAATAATTATAATAATATATTAATTAATTAATTACAATAATAATATATTAATTATTGTAATTATTTATTCAAAAATTATAATTATTAATAATTATTGTTAATAATATATTAATTAGTAGTAATAAATATATTATTTAATTAATTATAATATATGAATTAATTATATTAAGTATATTAATAATTATTATAACAGTATATTAATTAATTAATTATAATAACAATAACAATAAAATAATTATTTTGATTGTTTATTCAAAAACTATAATTATTAATAATTATTGTTTAATAGGTTAATATATTAATTAATAGTAATAATTATATTAATTAATTAATAATAATATATGAATTAATTATAATAATTATACTAATAATTATTATAACAGTTCATTAATTAATTATAATAACAATAACAATAAATTAATTATTGTGATTATTTATTCAAAAATTATAATTATTTATAATTATATGTTAATATATTAATTAAAAGTAATAATTATATTAATTAATTAATAATAATATATTAATTATTGTGATTATTTATTCAAGAACTATAATTATTAATAATTACATTTAATAATATATTAATATATTAATTAATCATAATAATTAATTAATTATAATAATATATTAATTAAATAGAACTTAGGATAAAGTGGGTATTTTTTATTTTAAGAAGGACAAAATGAAAATTCTCAGGAATGAGAGATTGATTCCCACCTCCCATTCCCAAATAGTTGTGAACCCACCATTCTGATTCTGATTCCCACTTCATTTTTACAAAGTAAACGCACCAATTATTTCGATTCCAGATTCCGATTCTCCAATCCGATAAGTAAACGCACCATTAATATTTAGTACATATATTAATTAATTTTCAATAATATTATAATATATTAATTGATATTTATGTCATAAATGAGTAATTGTGTCAAGATGGTCCAACTATGCCAAGGTTATTTACCATGTTGTATTGTATCAAACCATTTATTAATCACTAAATCGTACTCATGATTAATATGAAAAAACTGCTTCGTACTTGTGTCATGACCCATTTGCCAGCTTTATAACAGAGAGTCTTGTGGAGTATGGAGACCAAGCATTTGTTCTTGTAAATTACAAAAAGCAACATATGTGATGATTTGAAGAAGGTAGGGATGGCAATGGGTTAGGGTGGGAGTAGAGAGGTCTACCTCTTTCCTCATCTCATTAAAAATTTTGCATCGATTCCTCACCCTATTCCCCAATAAATTTAGTGGGGTGTGAAATTCTAGTTATGCAACCCAAGAGGGGGAGTAAATTGGGTATCTAAAAATTATTGAATTATAAAAACAATAACTCAATGTAAATCTAAAATGAATGTAAAGCAATAACAAATAAATCAATCACAATATAAAAAGATAAGGGAAGAGAGATTCAAACACGAGGATTTTTACGTGGTTCGGCCAACCTCGTATACGTCCACGCCTCCAAGCTTTCCGGGCTAGAGGATTCCATTAAACAAGCCTTCAAGGCTTCAAATGCTTACAATTGACTTCCTAGGTGTCAATAAACCTTTACAACAAGAGATTATCCCCAATCTCTTAACCCAAGTGTATCCCAACACTTACAATCACTCAAAACAAAAGATTACAAATTTGTTTTCTCTCACATAATATTTAAGATTACAAAGTAATGCCCAATGTATGAGATAGATGAAGCAAGAATGTGTTTTAAAACTCTATGAAGATTGTATTCACGAATATAAGCTCAATGGCAGTGTTGTGATCAATCCATGTTTGAATTTGAATGAGCTTATTTATAGTTGGAGCTGAAAACTAGCCGTTATTGACTTTCTGCTCACTGTCGGATCGCCGTTAACAAGATGTCGGATCGTCGTTTGACTAGTCAATATGACCGTTGGGCTGGATTTTCAAAATGTCGGATCGCCGTTATTGAGATGTCGGATCGCCGTTAGTGTCCAAAGTAGCTAAACTTTATTTCTGTTTGATGTCACGAGCGTTATCAAGAATGTCGGTGAGTCGTTATCTTACGTAAATCTGATTTCACAATTGTTCAGTCGGGCGAGCCGTTATCAACATATCGGATTGCCGTGAGTGTCCGAGACTAAAATTCAGTTACATTTAATGTCACGAGCCGTTATCAAGAATGTCGGCGAGCCGTTATTTTGCAGAATCTGATTTCACAATTCTGTTCCATATCGGCGAGCCGTTATGGAGGAATGTCGGCGAGCCGTTATTGACTATTTTCAAAATACTCCCGTTATTGACCATTTTCAAAATACTCAAGGTTTTTCAATTTGATACTATTACTTATTAAACATTTTTCATAGAATATAAAAACCTTTATAGTATGAGAATTATGATTTGAAAGAGTAAGAAAACTTTTTGAGCTTTTAAAGAATTAATCAATCTTCATCAAGTTTGTTATCATCAAAATCAATATTAAAGAAATATTTGCGTTAACAGGGTGGAGATGGGAAATCTCCATGTAGGGTATGATTTCTCCATCCCCACACCATTCCCCATTTATTTAATTTATAGTAGATATAAATATATGATTTTTAATAAATTAAACATTAAAGACTTAAATAAAATCATTACCATATTATAAAGTATTTAAATTATTTTAAAAATCTCTAAATGTTTGAAATGATATCTTGAAATGATATCAAAATTGAATTTTTTTTAAAGAGAGTAGTATCTTAGGAGAAGAAAAAAAAATATTTTAGAGTTGAATAAAAATTATATTGTTGGGTTTTTTTTTAGTTACATCCCATTTATATCAAGTAAAAATAAAAAGAAAATTTATTAACTAACATTATAATTGATAAAAAAATTATTTAATAAAAAATAAAAAAATATTTATATATGATGAGGATTGTGGTGGGGTGGATAGTACAAATTAAACCCCACCTCGTTAAGAATTTAAAAATTATTTTTTGTTAATTCCCGATTTTATTCCTCTAAAATTATTCAAAATTCATCCCATTTTTGGTGGAGGCCTATAGAACCCTAAAGCGCATGGAGGATTTTTCCATCACTAGAAGAAGGTAAACCAAATCAATTGCAAAGGTTGCTAATTGTTGAAAAAAGAAGAAATTAGAAAGGTAAATAAATAAGAGAAGCTCACAATAGTTATTAGACTTTTATTGATGATGGCGAACACCTTCCCAACCAACCTATTTCATTAAGAATGCAACGACAAAAATTATTGGAATCTAAAAGAGTAACAACACGTAAATTATAATGTTTAAATAGTCATCACCCAAATTACAGTAAACAAACGTCAATAATGGCACCATATTGCATAGAAATAGTCTTACCTTGAGCGGCTGATGACGGCAAATGAAGGCAGAGGCAGTGACAGACAGCGGTAGATACTGCAATCTGGAATAAGGGAGCAAATTGTCTCAAGAACTTAGGTGGCAGAGACGAAGTTGCAGTTTCGGTTGACCAACGATTGAGGCAGCACTGGTAGCACCTGAACAAAGGTGACTGTAGTGGTGGTGTGGGCGCGGGTGTTTGTTAGATTATGATTAACGAATAGGGTGGGTGTGTGTTTTGCAATCAGAGGAAGGGAATCAGGGATTATATTTTTTATTTTTGCCTTTTACAGTTGTTATTATTATTGTTGTTGTTATTTAAATGACAAACTTAATAGGCTTTTTAAGTAAGTTCAGTTTCAACCCAAACCGAAGTAAAAACCGATCGGATTCTAAATTTGAATCCAGTTAGATCTTAATGATTAATCTAAACTTAATTAAGCCCGAAATTTATTTTCTGTTTGGTTCGAGTTAAGTTAATGCGGTCCAAAGGACCACCCCTACCGATCATGAATCAGGAAGAATAACCATCCCGAATCCCAACTGATATAGTAAATCGGAGCAAAAATGTGGTCCAAGTCCCAATTAATTGAAATCCTGATCAAGATCAGATTGTCCCTATATTATCCATTAACTATCTAAATTTAATATGTAAATTACCAAACCGATTTATTTATTTTTTTCATTAGTTAGATGTGAATGTCATTAAGAAAATAATAATAATTAAAGTGAATGCAAAGTAGCGAACTTGTTGGGTTTGGGATTGGGTCCATCATGTTTGTTTTCTCAAGCATAACTTTTTTTAATTTAGTTAATTAAAAACTAAAATAACAGTTGGGGCAATTAGGATATTCAGGATTTTGATCGGGAAGTTTAAGCATCCTGTTTTAATTAGGACGGAATCCTGAATCCCAATTGTGATTCGAGGAATTTTACCAATCCTATTGTCATTCCTCATTTCAATTCTTTTCTAATTTGATTTTAATGCATGATTAATAAACATACCATTAATGATTGCGAGTGAATTCAAAGCATTTTGTTTAATTATGGGACAACATTCTTATCGTACATACATAGTGACAAAATGAAGATTATGAAGTTTATGATAACTACAATTATTAATTTTCTCCAATATTTCAAGTTATATGTGAGAAATAGGAACAATTGTGACAAAATGAAGATCATGAACACAAATCTGAAAAAAAAAAAGTTATTATACTTATTATTTTTATTCATGCTATATATTTTTTAGGGTATTGAAAATGAAAGTTACATGAGTGGTTGGTACACAAACTGTATTCTAGGAATTTATATCTAGTAAGGAAATCGTCATTTTGTTAAAATAAATATGCTACTAATAGACAAAAAAAAATACAATTTTCGATATATTGAGATTTATGAATTTTTTTTATTTTATTGACATCCTTACTTTAACAAGATACAAATATTCTTACTAGAGAAAGACAACATTTTCTTATTTAGTACAAACACCTGCATATTTTAAAATATATATTTACTATTTTTCAATGTCATAAAATGTCTTTTAAATGTTGTAAATTAATTTTTCAATAATTCATAATATTGTAAAATCATGAATTCACGTTTTAAAAAATTGCGGGCACTTATATCTAAAAAATGATTTTATATATATGAGTAATGATATAATCATGGCTTGTACAAATTTATTTTGTACAAACCGATGATGTGCGTGATAAAATTGGTTGAATTAAATATTTCTACCCGTGATTTATTTCTATTATTTTATATTTTCATTTAACCAATGAACTAACTGCACATTTATTGTACAAAATAAATTTATCAAGAGTTTAATATTATATCATCATCATATATATATATATATATATAGACACACACACACACACAGAGAGAGAGAGAGAGAGAGAGAGAGACAATGAGCGTATCCACAAAGCTTTAATGTGGCAGCTAATTGCTGTTATGAACTCATTGGACTATTAACCGGGTTATTTTTCATGCTAACATTTCAGAACTGTCTCAGAATAGCAATCACCTGGAGCTTACTAAGCCTAACCTAGTGATAAACAAGTTAACAGAGGGGGGACACAAAGTAGGCCGTAGCTATCGTCGGGGTTGATATTGATTTGGTTGGAGGAAATGCTCAAAACAAGAGCTTCATGGGCCTAAACGATGTTAGAAGTTATGGCAAAAGGCGATTAGTGTTAAAAGCTAATGTACCATTGGGCTTCAAACAGTGACAAAATCTCGCTTGCTCAACTCAAGCTTTAAATTTTCTCTTTAATTAAACCCTTTATTGTTACTATTGTTGTTTGCCTTTTTGCTACAAACTTATGGTGAATTTCTTATTCGAAATCCTAAATTAAGGTTCATATATACGAATAACTTTAGAAGAAATAGATAATTTAAGTTTTAATTTGGATGGTGTAGTAATCAAGTTACTTTCCAATCAATGCAACTAAGCACTACCCAAGGTCCCTTAAATCAAATTAATACAAGTTGCACAATCTCAAGATCATTATGAGGAACTCACAACTCAAGATACAAACAAGATTTAACCAAGAAACATTGAAGAAAATGAATCAAGATCAATCAACTCACCAAGATCATAACGTGGTTTAGTTGATTTAGAATGCTCAACCTACATCCACAGGAAGCTATCAAATGAGATTTATTGATGTAACAATGGGGGAAAAAATTTACATTAGCTTGTTCAAGAGACTCCAAAGAATAAGATGGAACTTTCTCTTTGTACGACCTCACAATACAACACTCTAGAATCATCACTGAAACTGACTAAGAAGCCAGCTTAATATAACTTTGATAACTAATAATTATGATTTCCAAATTGCTTAGATACACAACACATGGCTAACAACCTTGACGAACTTGAATTTAAGCTTCAGCACATGCCCCACACGTGAGTTATTTATGAGTTGAATCAAAATGCACAATCATGTGTCGTTTTATTCAATTCAATGTTCTGTTAAAAAGACATGACAAGCACGTGAGCTTTAAACACAATCCTAAGTCCACATAGTGTCGCTTCTGAAATCTAGGTTTGATTCACTTGCTATCTTTACAATTCTCCACTTGAATCAAACATCTTCCTCAATTTGACTCATTTTCCAAATCTTTATGTATCTCAAAAATTACATAAACCAACTATGTCCAGACAAGTTCTGAACTTAGCTACAGGAACCACCTTAGTAAGGGCTCTGTAGGGTTCTCATCAGTGTGAATTTTAATTACCTTCATAGCACCTTTTGACACTTCATTACTAATAAAATGAAGTTAAATATCTATATGTTTCGTCTTCTCATGATGTATAGGGTTCTTGCATAAATAGATAGCACTTGAACTATCGTAGAAGACAGATACTGATTTCTAGTTGATCCTCAACTTAGTCACTAACTCCTTGGGCCAAAGTGCTTTTTTTTTTTTTTTTTTTTTTGCAACTTTTATAGTTGTTGTAAACTCTGCTTTAGTTGTTGAAAGTGCTATAACATGCTGCAAAGTAGTTTTTTAATTATTGAATACATAACCAGTAAGTGATCTTCTCCTATCCAAATTTCGTATATAATTTGAATCTACATAGCCCTGTAGACCATCACTATCACATTTAGACCTCCCATATACCAAATCATAACTCATATAACCATTTAGGTACCTGAATATCCACTTAAAAGCCTTTCAATACTCTCTCCTAAGTTGAGCCATGTACCTACTAGTAACAATGTCTGGTCTTGTTCGTATCATTGCATGCATAAGACAACCAACTGCATCTGCATAAGGTTCATTGGCCATAGCAAGTTTTTTTTTTCCTTTTGTTTAGGGGCACTGCAGGTTACACAACCTAAAATATGATGCTATAGGTAACTGCACAAGTTTGGAATTGATTATTCCAAAGGTATTCAACTCTTTATCTTAATATTTCTCCTAGAAACATTGTACCCTTACTTCTGTTCCTTTTAATCTCCATTCCCAATATCTTCCTTGCATAACTTAGATCCTTCGTTTTAACTTCTAAATTCAGCCAGCTTATCAATTTCTTCTCTATCCTTTCAAGCAATTACCATGCCGTCTACACATAGAATGAGATATATGTACAGACTATCTTTAATTAGCTTGTAGTAAACATAACAGTCACAACTACATCTAATGAATTCATGTACTGTTATGAATTCATCAAACCTAAGATACCACTACCTAAGGGACTGCCTTAACCCATATAAAGACTTCTTTAGCAGGCATCCATGATCTTCTTTACTAAGGAAAACATACGTTTCAAGTTGGGACATTAGTATTTCCTCTTCAAGTTTGCCATGTAAGAATGCATTCTTGACATTAAGTTGATTAAGCTCTATGTCTTGAACTTCTGTTATTGCTAATATGACCCTTATAAAGGCATGTATAACAACTAGAAAGAATAGCTCTTTAAAATCAATTCACTCCTTTTGAGTATAGCCCTTTGCCACAAGTCTTGCTTTCTTGGTTCAGATCCACTTAGGCCTCCATTGATCTTGAAAATCTATTTGCATCCAACTATTTTCCTATTTTCAAGAATAAACCAATGGCACCTCTACAATTCCAGTGAGAAAGCTATCGGCTGTAGAGCCACAAGATAGAAGAAAAAGAGGTTGTTTTTATAATTGTGATGAAAAATTCTAACCAGGGCATCGATGTCTGAAGTTATTTGTGATTGAAGCTTGCCTAGATGAAGAAGATGGTGATGTGATCATGGAGGATGAAGCGGAAAAAGTTTTTTATGTGGTAACCCCTGAGATATCACTACATGCTGTTAGCGACGCTTAAGTACTGGAGACAATGCGGGTAAAAGGCCATCATGTGGTTGTTAATGTTTTGATTGATTCGAGTAGTACCTATAATTTTATCGAGAAGAAGCTAGCCAAGAAAGCAGGTTTTGAAGCCACAGTCAGGAGGGAACTTGGAGGTAGGGATGGCAATTGACCCCGCAAACCCACAAACTCGCCCACCAAAACCCGCCATTGCAGATAATTTTGCGAGTTGCGCGGGTTTTGGTATTACAAATTGAAACTCACACTTGGGATGCGGATGAGTTTGGTATTAAACTAATATCTGATAGATACTCGCATGGATATCCACTAGACCTGTAATTTTTTTAATATTTTTAATTTAATTTTAATTAAAAAATATTTAAATCTAAAAAATATATAAAGAAAATAATGCAATTGTGCAAAGTGCCAAATAACCAAAGTTTTTTTGTATGGTCTATTTTTCTTTAATTTAATGCATGAATTATTTCATTATTATAATTTTTCTTCGAATTAATATTTGAAAAGTATTATTCTTTGGAAAATATTAATGTTAATCATTATTGTAGGCATCATGTTGGATGGGTACTAATGATGGTGAATAAAATGAATATCTTCTCTTGGTGCTTGTGTTGAATGATAATATAAAATATAATTGTTATTTTTGGATGCTAGTTTGTGGGTTTTTTTAAAGGAATTGTGCATTTTGTACTTAAATTTGACAAATTTGTATTTGATTGATATTAAAATTTTAATTTTTCATTTACATTAGTTAAATTTAAAATTGAGTATGTTATGTGAAATTTGAGGTTATTATTGTAAATTGATATATTGAACATTTGTTATTTTAAATATATAAACCCATAAAAAATCTATCGAATACCATTGCAGGTTTGGTAATTGTCAAAACCGTAGGGGGTGGGTTTTTTAAAAAATATTAAAACCCACTGTGGGTTGCAGGTAGATTTAATAATTTAAATTTTGTGCAGGTTAGAGTTTAGCAATGTCAAACCCATTGCAGGTGGTGCCCAGTGCCATCCCTACTTGGAGGTGATGGTGGCGTCTGGTGAAAATTTGGTCAACCAAGGTAAATGCACTAACGTTCAACTCAATTTGCAAGGATTTCCTATTTATATTGATTTTTATTTATTACCACTTGAAGGATATGATGTGGTTTTAGGGGCTCAATGGCTGAGTACATTGGAACCTATTGTTTGGGATTTCTCAAAGTTACAGATGAAATTACAAGGGTTAACTATTGCAGACGATGAAGTGGTTGCTGTGAGCGAGTCTGAGCAAGTAGCTAGAAAAAAGAAAGATGGCATTCTTTTATACTTATCTTCTATACAGACCCCATAAATTCAAGACAGCCACACTATTTCTCAAAGAATTACAGCCTCTCTTACAGAAGTATCGAGAGGTGTTTGCGGAACCTAGAGAACTCCCACCAAGACGAACACATGAACACAAAATTCCATCATTTCCGGGGCATGGACCAACAAGTCTCAAGCCTTATAAAACCCTTATTTCCAAAAAAAGTGAGATTGAGAAATTAGTATGCGAGATGTTATCCAATGGTATGATCTATACCAAGACAAGCCTATATTCCTCTCCTGTGATTTTGTTGACAAAACATGATGGTTCTTGGCGTATGTGTATAGATTACAAGGCGTTAAACAAAATTACAGTTAAAGATAAATTTCTCATTCCCGTGATTGATGAGTTATTGGATAAGCTACATGGTGCACAAATTTTTTCAAAGCTGGACCTTCATTCTAGTTATCATCAAATATGAATGCATTCTAAAGATATGGAGAATACAACTTTCCATACTCATAAAGGCCACTATAAGTTATTCACAAATGCAACTTCGATATTTCAAGCTCTCATGAACAAGGTATTCAAAAATTATTTGAGATAATTTGTTCTTGTCTTCTTAGATGATATATTGGTTTAAAAAAGTCTTGGGCTGATTATATCAAACATTTGAATGAAGTATTTTCTGTCTTGAAAGCTAACGAATTGTTTGTAAAAAGATGAAAAATGTGAACTTAGCCAAAAAGAGGTCAAATATCTAGGCATATTATTTCAAATGTAGGTGTTTCTGTTCATCCATACAAAATCTCAGCCATGGTAGATTGGCCTAAACGCAAACTATCAAAGCTTTCAATGGTTTCCTGGGTTTAGCAAGCTATTACCAAAACTTCATCAAGGATTTCGGGAAAATGGCTAGCCCACTTACCGACATGCTGAAGCAGAACTCATTTTCATGGGATTCTCGCAACTCATTTACTTGCTAATGAAGCATTTGTACAACTTGAGGCTCATGTTTTGGCTCATCCAGATTTCTCAAAGGCTTTCATTGTAGAATGTGACACCTCTGATTCTGGCATAGGAGTTGTTTTGAGGCAAGAAAGACCAATTATATTCTTTAGCCATGCCCTTCAAGGAAATAACCTCCTACTTTCCACTTATGAGAAAGAGATGTTGGCTCTTGTGTTTGCTGTGCAAAAATAGCATGCTTATCTGTTAGGCAGACAATTAGTAGTTTCACAGATCAGCAAAGTCTTAAATATTTATGGGATCAGAAGATAGCCATGGAGGCAAAACAAAAATGGTTTTATAAATTGATGGGGTTTGATTTCGTTGTTGTTTAAAAAAAAAAAAAAAAAGGAGAATATTGTAGCAGATGCCCTATACCGAAGAGAAGAATTTCACTTAAAAGAAACATTGGCTCTCCCTCAGCCAATACCAGATTGGATGGAGGCCACCAGAGTAGAGATTGAAAAAAACCTAGCTCTTCAAAGGTTAATGTGGCTCGTAAGGGAAGGGGAAGCACTGGGACCTTGGAGAATTCAAAATGAGATACTTCTTTTTAAAGAGAAAATTTATTTGCGTACTGATTTTTCTCTCATTAATGAAATAACTGAGTCAAAGTAGCACTCATGAAGGGTTCTAAAAAACTTTGCACCGAATTCATAGAACGTTTTATTGGCAAGGCATGAGAAGGCATATCAAGGAGTTTATAAAGAAATGTGACATCTGCCAATGACGTAAGATTGAGATTATAATGCCTACTAGACGTTTACAACCTTTGCCAATTCCTAGTCAAATATGGGAGGACATTGCTGTGGATCTCATTGATGGATTACCAGTTTTAAAGGGAAAATCTACCATTTTGGTGGTGGTTGATCGATTATCAAAATATGTCCATTTCATTGCAATGTCACATTCATACACAGTTGTGAGTGTTGCACAAATTTTCTTTGATCATATATTTCGTTTACATGAGATGCCAAAAATCTATTGTGTGTGATAGGATTTTTACATTTACAAATCTTTTTTGGATGAAATTGTTCCGGCCTAATAGTATAAAATTCAATTTTAGTTCAGCCTATCATCCTCAAATGTATTTAACAAATTGACGTGGTGAATCGAACAATTGAAATATATCTACGTTGTTTCACAAGCTCACAACCCACGCATTAGGTTGGGTGGTTAGCTTGGGCTAAATACTGCTACAATACAAGCTGGCATTCAACTATAAAACGAGCACCATTTGAGGTAGTATATGGACAAGAGACCCCAAGCTTGCTGTCTTACATTCTTGGAACTGCTAAAGTGGCTGCTGTGGAAGAAAAACTTTTACGAAGGGACATGGTTTTGAAAGACTTCCATCAAAACATCAAGAGTGCCCAAGCACGAATGAAGAGGATTTACGATTCCAAGCACACTGAGAGGGAATTTTCTATGGGTGATTGTGTGTACTTGAAGTTACAACCATACAAGCAATTGTCAATGAAAATATATCTCGAGCTGTCCCCAAAATATTACAGGCCTTTCAAAGTCTTGCAAAGAATTGGTGTAGTAGCTTATAAACTGGAGCTGCCTGGAGATGCTCGAATTCATCCTGTTTTTCATGTATCACTCTCGAAGAAAGTGGTGGGACACAATATTAATGTTCAATCTCAGCATCTAGTAGTAATTAATGACAAAATGATTCTTGTCCTGCAAGCAGCGTTAGAGTATTGAAGGTGAAAAGGAAAAGGAGAAGTCTTGGTCCATTGGCAAGGCCTTTCACCATCGGATGCAACATGGGAAGATATTGAGTTCATGAAGAATCAGTTTCCAGATTTTGCACTTGAGGACGAGTGACTTCTTTAAGTGGGAGGGGACTTGTTACTAGCAATAAAAACATGTGCTTTACCTGGCTGCTGAACTTGCTACGTGGCCTTGAACTAGCCTTTGTTGAATAAGTCTCGTTTGTTAGTTTTGGTTATTAAGTTTAGATTCCAATTAAATAAGTCTTCCTATTTACAAGGAATTGAATTTGTAATGGCTCTGTTTGTTTGAAGTTCAGTGAATAACAGAGTACACTTTTGCCAATTTCACTTGAAGTCTAACATAGGAGGATTTGGGTTTCCCTCGAAGTACCCAAGTGTTACAACTTTATGTTAATTCTCCGTTGAAGAAAAACTCTACGTCACCAAAATGGGTAGAACTAAGGACGCCGTACTAAAAATATCGGTTCAAAATTTTGAAAATTTTAAAGAATAAAAATCAGTAACTGATTTTGGAGTTTAGTAAAATCAATAAGGGATTCAAGAAAATGAGAGATTCATATTTCGATTTTTGAAAGGACAGCAATTTCCCTCTGCGGTATATATGTTTTGAGAGAGAGTGTGTATAAATGTGTGTTTTACTATGAGTTGAAAAAGAGAGAGAGCAGAGAACAAATTGATAAAGGATGCGATAAACTCTAAATACACTTGAAAATGAGCTGGAATCGAATGAATAACGAATTGGAATTAGAAATCGAAATAAGGAATTGAAATTAGAACAAGTTGTTTACTTGAGCTGTAGGAATCAAAATCAAAATTAATTGCAATTCCATTTATGTACTTACTTTATCTTAGAATCAAAATGAATTGTTGCAAGTTATTAAAATATCATTTGTTAATTGTTGTCCTTAGCATTATTTGTAAATATTATATTAATGACAATAATAAGAATAAAAATAATAATAAGATTAATAATAATAATAATGAAATTAACAACTACAAAGACAACGACATTAACGATAGTAATAATAACAATTTGAATAATAAATTAATAAATTTTGATAATAATAATAATAATAATAATAATAAATTAAAAAGATTGTAATAATAATAATATTAAAATTATATAATAATAATTAAAATAATAGAACAATAAATTTTAATAACAATAATATTAATACAATAATAATGACATTAACAAATAATAATAATATCATCAACATTATCATCATTATTATTAAATAAAAAGCACCTATTTGTAAATAATACAAAATTTATGGGTATTTTCATAAATTCTATAGGGACCAAAATGCAAAAATGACAGGCTTGATTGAGGGCAATTTGGTAATTATAAGAATTCAATGTGAGTAAGAGGGATTATTATGAGAATCGGAGTTTGATTCCCAACTCTTCCCTTGGAAATGAAATCAATGAGAATGAATTCACAAATTTATGGCCCCGTATGATTCTTATTTCGATTCCCACTCTTATTTTGTAAAATAAACGTTGTTAGTGATTTCACGATTCAATTTCAATTCCCCAATCTTGGAGGTAAATATACCATTATTGTCAACAAAAAATCAAATAAGATTGCATGTGACATGACATGAGGTTAGCGATTTGGATTAATATTTTCTCCTTATTTGAACTCTCTTAAGCAGTTGAGCTTTTAAAGATTTCTGTCATTTGTCTTTTAGTAGTAGTGCATGCACATAATTTAACTTTTTTATTATTTTTATTTATTAACCATCTATCACTACTTAAATTATCAGTTAATATAAAATCAAATCATAAGAAAATTTTAATTTGTGATTGTCAAAGCAAGTGACGTTCCCAACTGTGGCTAGCACTCGAGTTATATTTTTGAGAGGCAACAGGTCTTATTTAAATTTAATGTTCTCGTAATCATTAGATTTTCTTGTTTTGGTAACTTATCTTAAAGTTCATTTTGTAACTAATTTTTTTTCCTTGTAATTATGGTGATGATATGCTCATATGCTGTCTGCAACTCTGCAGTCGCCACATTGCATGCCATGACTCTTCTATGACTCCCTTATATGTTTACTTTTAAGATTTTTTTTTTTAGCAAAGCTCTATATGAGCATCATAAGTTTTGCAAAATCTCAACATGTTTGAAAGATCCAAAATCAAGTCGATTGCGAAATTATTAAAGAAATTAGGGCAAAATTAAACCTGACCAAGAAACAGCCCCAAAAGCTGAGAGCTGAGCGAAGTTTCTGAACTTCTTGTGTGCTGGATGATGAAGATGTCAAGAGACCAACATCAATAATTGGAATTCCATGAGTGGCAGGGAAGCATCAAGATTTCCAGCATCAATTGGACATTTAACCCAATTCAACAATACAAATCAAACCATAACCTAAACCAAAGGGCTATTGAAAGCACATGGATTTTACCAAAATTTTCATTCATTTCATCAAGTATTCAACCCAATTTCAAAACTTGATTTAATTTTTTTAAGCTACGAAATTTTCCTAATGATACCGGTCAAACAAACTAAACTTTTGATCTAGGGAAAGTCAAAGTCAATTTGAACATGAAATCCATCTATGTCTGAACATGAAATCCTTATCAACACGCGTGGGGGAGTTCAAAGTGCCAACAATTTTGAATGCAAACTTAAAATGTTCTCAAATAATCTACGTTCGCACTAGATAGATACTCAAAACTTTGATAGATGAACTATACGACATCAGGAATCACGGGATCAAAAACTGGCATTTGGCACTATTACTAGTCAAGATAGAAAAATAATTGAAATTAAATTCCCAAGCCCTCACAACTTGCTGAGAGCCCGCGGTTTTAGGATCTGTTGGCTATTGCGTGTACTTTCCAGGACTTTCTCTTAATAATTCTTGGCTTTATCCCACAATTTTTTTTTTATTATTTTGGACATAATTAGTCCAAATTCTTAGCCCTAGAATACCTTTTTTTTTTTCCTTTTCTTTTTTCTCTGTTCTTTCTATATTCTCATTCATTGTTTCATTTTTTTCCTTTTATAAAAAAATAGTGGATTGCTATAGAGCTAGTTTTGCTCGCAAATGAGAAGGGATGGAGAAGACAATATCATTCGATAATAAAGATAATTTTGAAAATAAATGTACTTGTTATCCAAATTCGAATCTTAGAAGAAACATGAGATAAAAATTAATTTGGTTTTGCTTACCTTTCCACCTTATTTTCTTTTTCTATAGAATAAAATTATTAAAAAAGACGAGGTGTCAAACGAAATATCACTATTCAACTTTATTTTTAGTTTCGAGCCACTACCATTTGAACCAGAAAAAAAAATATTGAAAAGAATAATTATAAATGCGGCCGCAATCACTAACTTAATTTATAATACTGTTAATTAACCCAGTCATGCGTGTTTAGTTATTTATGGTGTATTTATTTAATGGAATGGGGAATGTGAATAAAACACATGTTTACTTAGTAAAATGTAATTTAAGAATGGAAATAAAATGTGTGGGTCCCACACAATGGGAATAAGGAATGAGAATCTCATTCCCATGGGGGGTTAGGAATGAAAATGAGGAAATGAGAATGGAATATATGTTTACTTTTGTATTCCTATAATTTTTTCATATTTTCCAAATTATCCTCATTCAAATCACAATTAATTTTATTATTTTAAATGTCATTAATAATAATAATAATTATTATTAAATGTTCTTAACTTTATTATTTTTAATCATTATTAATTATTAATATTATCATTATTAACAATAAAAATAATGATAAAAATAATTAATTTATCATTATTAACAATATTATCATTATTATTATTAATAAATAATTAATAATAACTAAAATAATAAAGTTAATAAAATTTAATAATTATAGTAATAATGTAATTTTCATTATCTAGATACATATATAAATATTATTATAAAAATGATATTAATTAAAATAATAATAATAATAAATGTTAATAATGATAATATTAATAAAAATAATAATAACAATAATTAATAGTAACTAAAATAATAAAGTTAATAAAATTTAATAATAATAATAAATGTTAATAATCATAATATTAATAAAAATAATATTAACAGTAATTAATAACAACTAAAATAATAAAGTTAATAAAATATAATAATAATAATAATATTAATAATAATAATTGTTAATAATGATAATATTAATAAAAATAATGATAATATTGTTAATAACAATAAATTAATTATTTTTATTAATTATTAATACTATGGGTATTTTGGTAAATTGATTCTCATTACCATTCCTCATTCCCATTTATTTTGCTAAATAAACACATCAATGACATTTTAGCACATTCTCATTCTCATTTATTTTGCCAAGTAAATATTGGAATCTCATTCTCATTCTTCATTCTCATTCCAGCTTATTCCCATTCCATGAAGTAAACGCACCATTAATGATTTTATTTAATTTTTGGGTGGAGCTCTTAACACCAGATTAAAATTCTTATGAAAACCTCTTCTCAAAACACATCTAATTCAAAATTTTTTAAAAGTATATGTACCTTGACAAGAACCGTCAAGAGAATATCATTAAAACTTCAAGTGATTCTTTGCACATTCATGGAAGCCCAATTACAAAAGCTAAAGCCAAAAAGATGCAAGCTGTTTTAAATGTCTTAATTAAGAAAATATGGATTGAAAATGCAATTGAAGGTGCAAGACATCATGAATTCTTGCATCTTGAATTGAGCTTAGAGAAAAACAAGTGTTGTGGGCATTATTCAAACTATTGGGCAGACAAATACTCAATTTGGATCAAATACAGAAAAGTCAAATTCGGAATAAAATTGGTATTGATTGAGTTAGAAGTAATATCTGTTATCTGTGATTAGAAAGATAATTAAGTTAACTTTCCAAAATAATTTACAGAGTTAGATTTAGAGTTCTTTAAAAAAAATTATAACTAATTTATTACAATTTATTTAGACTTTAGACTACCAAGAACTCCTTTATTTATTCTAACTTCATGTGTTTGGTAAATTTACCATCAATGATGTCCATTAGTGGTGGCTAATAACAAGAATGGTAATAATGGCGGTGGGGCTAACGGGGCAAAAAGGGAAACGGTGGTCCAAATCCAATGGGTGATATGAATGGTGGGTTTCAGAACATGGGTGGCCCTACCGCTGCTGCTAATGCCAAGATGGGTCAAATGCCAACAATTTTGGACCACCATTAATTTGAACATGAAATCCATCTATGTCTAGGGGTGTCAAAAAAGCCCGCCCGGACCGGACCCGGCCCGGACCCGGGTGATCCGGTCCGGGCAAAACCCGGACCGCACTCATAAAAAACCCGGATCCGGGTTTGAGAATTTCAAACCCGGACATTCCGGGTCCGGGCTTAACACTAAAAACCCGGAACCCGGACCCGGGTTTTTAATAAATTAACAAAAAATATATATAAATTTATTATACATAAATATATAATTATGAATTTATGATATGTTGGATGTTATTTAGATTTATCAAGTGATTATTGTGTTGTTAAATTTAATTTAATTTATTTTTTTTTATATAGATTGAATGAGTTTAGGTTAGAAATTGGATGAATTTAAGTATTAGAAAGTAGATTGAAATAATTTTTATTTATTATTTGTGTAAAATTTACATTGTTAGTATATTATATATTTGTATTTGACTATTTTTTTTTAAAGCATGAGATTGAATGAGTTTATTTGATTATTGTTTTAAAAAAAGTAAGTATTGTTAGAGAAATGAAAGAAAAAAAATTAGAAGAAAAAAAATTAAAATTATTACATTACATGCAGGGCTTAGAAGCCGGATCCAAAACCCGGACTGGTGCATTTTGAGCGGACCGGACCGGAAAATCCGGTTTTAACCCGGTCCGATCTTGTGTTTTGGCCGGTCCAAGTCCCTGACAACACCAAAACCCAGACCGGACCCGGATTTTGCCAAGCCTATCCATGTCTGAACATGAAATCCTTATCAACACGCGTGGGGGAGTTCAAAGTGCCAACAATTTTGAATGCAAACTTAAAATGTTCTCAAATAATCTACGTTCGCACTAGATAGATACTCAAAACTTTGATAGATGAACTATACGACATCAGCAATCACGGGATCAAAAACTGGCATTTGGCACTATTACTAGTCAAGATAGAAAAATAATTGAAATTAAATTCCCAAGCCCTCACAACTTGCTGAGAGCCCGCGGTTTTAGGATCTGTTGGCTATTGCGTGTACTTTCCAGGACTTTCTCTTAATAATTCTTGGCTTTATCCCACAATTTTTTTTTTATTTTGGACATAATTAGTCCAAAATCTTAGCCCTAGAATACTTTTTTTTTTTCTGTTCGAAACTGATTTCTATATTCTCATTCATTGTTTCATTTTTTATTTTTATAAAAAATAGTGGATTGCTATAGAGCTAGTTTTGCTCGCAAATGAGAAGGGATGGAGAAGACAATATCATTCGATAATAAAGATAATTTTGAAAATAAATGTACTTGTTATCCAAATTCGAATCTTAGAAGAAACATGAGATAAAAAATAATTTGATTTTGCTTATCTTTCCACCTTATTTTCTTTTTCTATAGAAAAAAATTATTAAAAAAGACGAGGTGTCAAACGAAATATCACTATTCAACTTTATTTTTAGTTTTGAGCCACTACCATTTGAATCAGAAAAAAATATTGAAAAAATAATTATAAATGCGAATTCACTAATTTAATTTACAATTTTTTCATTAACCCAAATTGTTTGGTTCACTTATGGTGTGTTTTTATTTTCTTTGTTTATTTCGAATAAGGAATAGGAATTCATTCCCATTAGGTTGAGAATGAAAATGAAGGAATAAGAATGGAATATATGTTTATTTTTGTATCCTCTAATTTTTTTATATTTCCCAAATTATCCTCATTCAAATCACAATTAATTTTATTATTTTAAATGTCATTAATAATAATAATAATTATTATTATTATTAAATGTTATTAACTTTATTATTTTTGTTATTATTAATTATTTTTATTATTATATTTATTAATATTATTATTATTAACAATAAAAATAATGATAAAAATAATAATAATAATAATAATGTAAACTAATAATGTATTTTTAGGATCTTAGGTTTTTATTTGAATTTGAAAGATTATTCTTTCTTTCATTCTTTTGAGAACTAGTGAACTTATCAAGAAATAGCATTCTTGTGGCATTCCAAATTTAGACTTATCACTCACTTTCTCATCTACTTCTTGAGTGTGGCGTCAATATTATTCTCTATACCTTTGGTTCATATTTTCTTAAACATTTGGTCAATGTTTTGTTTGTTTTAAATCTGTTTACAATTTTTTTGGGAAGTTGAAACTTCAAATTAAGAATGAGTTTCAAAGTTTCATTGTGAGATTCGCATCATACCTTCGAGAAAATTCTGTTTTGCACGTTTGGCAAAAATTGGACAAGTTTAGCAAATTAAATCTAGCGAGTAGCATGTCATTTAGCTGGAGGTGGTTGAGGCGGTGGAGTAAAATTAACGCCTGCAGCAACTCTAGCTGAACATGGCGGTAGAGCAAATCTGAATGGTGGAATCACTAGTGCTGCAAAGTTGAAATTGACGTTGCAATTGACTGTCTCCCTCACTAGCCTATATATATTAAAAGAGAATTGCATGGATGGTAACGTTTCTAAAAAAAATAAAAATAAAATTTACTGAATAGTAAATTTAGAGAAGTTGTTTGACTCAAAAACTTGAGTTGATAGGATAATCCTTTTTTATGATTAACACTTGACATAAAAGCTTAGAAAGTATACAGGCTTTGGCTCATAGACAATTATGTAATATACTATCGGCTTTTTAAAAAATAATAAATGGTAAATTTTGCATCTAAGAGTGTTGATACAAAATTCTAATAGAAAAAGAAAAAAGAAAAAGAGAGAGATAATATGAAATTTTAAAAATAGATGGTGAAAAGAAAAATGGGACCCCAAGAGATAAAAGGATAATTTGAAAAATAAATGAGGTATTTAAAAAGAAAAAAGGCAGGGTCAATATCACCAGCTTAATTGAAAGATAAAGGATTAAGTTTTACTGGCTCGTGTAAGCAATAATGACATCCACGGTACTCATCTTCCAAGCAACAATATGCACATCCATTGCAGTCTAAATTGCCGAAATATTTACATCCTTCACATTCATCTCCATTGCGGCAATACTCACATACGTTGCAATATTCATCTCCATTGCAGCAATTTGCACAGCCCCAGCAGTTTTCCTGGCAACAAAGTTCACATCCTTCGCATTGATCACCGTTGCAGCAGTTTGCACATCCCTCGCAGACATCTCCATTGCAGCAATAATCGCATTCAGCACAGTCATCTCCAATGCTTCCATATGCATCATCCATGTTGCCATACAAAATTGATCGGGATTCAGAGGCAATAGTACTGTTCTTAAAACAGTATTGCTATATTTATATAACTAAGCGACCACATCCTTTCCTAACCTAATTTTAAATCCTTAGGCTTAGAGGAAATTACTACACATATCATTAATTCAAGTCTATTTAGGATTAGGATTTAATTTAGTTTCAGTTTCTCTTCTTACATACTAAAACATATCAGGTTCTGTTTAGGGTTGGCAATAGGATGGGATGGGATAGGATTTACTGATCTCAGTTTTGTCCAGTATATACAAATGAGATAAAAAATCAAATTTTTGGATGAAAAAGTTTCACTCCCAAAGAGATCCCTCATATATTTTTTTTTCGACAAAAAAATATTCCGATCTCATTTCAAAAGAGATGGGATCCTCACTCTTATCCCGATTGAAAAAAAAAAAATTCTATTCTCAGTGGACAATGAGATGGGATGGAAAGAATTTATCCATCTCATTTCCATCCTTTATATGCAAGTGAGATAAAAAAAATATCTCACTATCGTTCCTAAATTTTTTAAAAAAATAAAAATATGTTTTAATTCCGTCCCAAATAAAAAAAAATTGTCATCCCTAATTCTGTTTAGTAAATTTCTAAGTTGGATTATGGCCTCGTATAGTTTAGTTGTTTGAACAAAGTTAATATTTTTAACAAAAATCAGTCTTAAGAAATTGCCATGAAGAGAACATGCATCCAGATGTCAGACCCGTTTGGGTCAGCTGCGCTGAACGGGTCTGACATCTGGGAACTCCCATAAAAGGACCGTGTCAACGGCACCCCAGCTAGCAATTTAAATAATATATATATATGTGTGTGTGTGTGTGAAATTTGATGGCGGCATATGCATGCTCAATTTTTCCACAAAGAAACGTTTTCCTTTTTTCAAGGTTTTCTTTACTTTGTCTTTATCATTGGAGTATTTTAAAAATCTTTTTATAGTGTTTTCGACTATTCTTTTTAATAATCTCTTCGATTCTTATTAGCCGAAGAGTGTGGTGAAAAAAGACACTCTCCGTGATCTGTAAGTTTTTATAGAAACTCGGATTTGTCAGAACAAAAATGATAAATGTAGCAAGATTTTGTTAAATCGATCTACTGAATTTTTATTTAATTTTTTTTTTTTTTTTGGGTTGGGTGATGGGTTGTTGATCAATCCGGGCGATAGACTGTCACTTGGCAAGTTGGCATTCGCCCAGTTTGAGAACAAAGGGATTAGGTGGGGCATGGTCCATTGCCTCAATACTGAATTTTTAATTTTGGTTTTTGATCAATACTGAATTTTTGGATTGATTTTAAGTAAAAAATGTTAACTTCAGTTGTTTCTGTAGATGGGGGTCAGTGCATGAATCACTACTGTTATCAAAATAGTGACCTCTTACCTTAGCCTCTTAAAAAAATATAAAAATTAACTAAAATAATTCATAACAAATTATACATGAGTGATGATACAGTTACAAACTTTTGTATAAATTTATTTTGTACAAACTGATGTAGTATTAATTTATTGGTTAAATAAAAATATAAAATAATATAAATAAATCATGTGGGCAAAAAAATATTTAATTCAACCAATATTATCGTACCATATCAATTTGTACAAAATAAATTTATACAATAGTTTGTGTCTTTATCATTACTCATTATACATAAGTATTCTCACTCTATTCATTGTATTCTGTAATTTTTTGTGCAAATAGCATTTTCCATTTGTCTTGGTTTCCAAAAATGAAATAAAAAAGAAAAAAGGCATATGAAGATTTATTTGATCAAAAACAAGATTAAAATATGCAAGTAAAATTGACAAACTACTAAAACTGAATTAAGGCATGTTTAAACGGGACGCGGACGAAGAAGCTGCGGAAGATGAAGTAAGGTTACTAGAGCTTGAAGAATTTTTGTCGGAACCAGCACCATTAACAGCCGGCATATTCGCCGGTGAAGAGAAATACGTTGGCACCGGCATCTTGGGCGGCAAAGCGGGCAACGGAGCTTCAGAGTTGAGCACATGAATCACCTGCCTTATCGAAGGCCTGAGGTTTTCATCCGGGTGAGCACACCACAAGCCAACAATCATCAAACACTCGACCTGCTGCTCATCAAAATCTTTGCATAGTCTTGGATCCACTGCTTCGAGCAGCTTTCCATTCCCATAGAGATCCCAAACCCACTGCACCAAATAGACCTGGTCTTCTTCTTTGGCCGTTAAGTTGATTGGTTTTCTTCCACAAGCGATTTCTAAAGCCACAATGCCAAAGCTGTAGACATCCGATTCTTTGCTAGCCCTGCCTGTTGTGGCACATTCAGGCGCCATGTAGCCCATTGTTCCTGCCAGGACTGTTGTCTGAGACCCTTTGGCATGTTCTACGAGCCTAGCCAGTCCGAAATCTCCAATCTTGGCATTGAAATTTGAATCCAACATTATGTTGCTTGATTTTATATCTCTATGCACAACACATTGTTCCCATCCTTCTTGCAAGTAAAGCAATCCCGAAGCCAAGTCTTGAGCAATTTTGAACCTAAACTCCCAAGTTAAGAAGTTATTTTCCTTGAAAAGATGGGAATCCAAGCTGCCATTGGGCATGCATTCATAAACAAGCAAGAGCTCCTTTTTCTCATGACACCAACCCAATAGTTGAACCAAATTCCTGTGCCTTAATTTGCTGATAATTTTCACTTCAGAAGCATATTCCTTTATCCCCTGTTTTGAACCTTTTGACACTCTTTTAACTGCAACATAGGAGCTAGTCTCCCTAAAAAACCCTTTGTAAACCCCACCAAAGCCTCCCTGTCCTAATTTCTGATCATCATTGAAATCATTTGTTGCTTGAGCCAATTCCTTATACGTAAACCTCTTCGGCCCTGCTCCTTTTTCAAATTCATCATCGATGTACTCATTGAACCCTTGATTATCTTCTCCATCATCCACATTTCTCTTCCTCCTGATGCCAACGACCCAAATGATCAAAACCACCCCACCAACCAAAACAACTCCGCCAACACTCAGCCCCACAGCCAGTGGTGTTCTGTTTTCCGTTCTTCCTTTTCGAATTGGGCCTTGTGGCACGAGTGAATTAGTAATATTGTCATCAGTCTCCAAGCTTGAACTGAACTCCCAGGAGTAAATCCTGTGAATTGCAGATGCATTTCCAGTGGCTGCTGAGAGGCCAAAAGTAACCCACTCAGGTAAATGTAGCTTCAAGTTGACTTGATGCTCAAGAAACTGCCTCACGGTGGCATTATTTCTAATACCCGTGAAAGCAACACTCAATTTCTTTGTGCTGGAATTATAACTAATCCATGCATCATTCATTTTCCCATTTCTGATATCAGCCCACCATGTCAAATTCGTCTCAGATCTCATAGAATTGATATCAATACCCACATGTACACCTGGTGGATCCCAGCCGCCGTTCCTATAGATATCAAATTCAACAGCAACAAATGGATTGGAAGATGAATTTAAATACTCCCCGTCATTGGTTAGGCCGAAAGAACCTCCTTTAGTGGCATTCGGAATCCTTGAACCTTGCGGCACAAGAAAGAAGGCAAGCCCATCTCCATATGCGGTTCTGTTTTGAGAATCAATGACAAATGAGAAGTGAGTTGTAAAGTCTGTGAGATTTCCAGTGGCATTATTCCAGAGACGCAACGGCTTGTTACATGTTGCCCGACCAATCATACCATCTCTTGAAGCTAGCTGAATCACTTGGTTTTCGGGGAAAGCTCTCTCATAGTTGATGCTGCCATCATTGGAGAAACCGGAAAAATTGAAAGATAAAGCATTTGCTAATTGGATTATTGGGGATAACAAGATGATGATCATAAAGAAATTAGCCATTTTTGGCATAAAAGGCTGCCTTCAAAAAATTTTAAGGTTACATGCAAAAATTTAAACAAGTAAAAAGCCTTCACAAGGCTTGGTAGCAGCAATGGTCAAATTTGTCCACGCGGCAATGCAGGAAACTCGGAAATTGCCTGGAAGTGCCAGTATGCAAATTCTGTTTGGCAATCAAATTATATAAATAAATTATCTGTGTGTATAATTTTTTATTTGCAAGTGTCGTCAACCTTTAATTTTTTATTTGCAAGTGTCATCAACCTTTCTTTTCCATAAGTGACTATTTGGTTGCTTCTCTTCGGTCTTTGGCCCTCGATGCAAATAAAATTTGTAAGAAATAATAAAGTCAAGTTTTAAGTCTTTGTCAATTACAAAACGTAAACTCGATGAACCTTTTCAAATTTTCCTCAGCAAAATAAAATCTTGAAGCACTAATTGAAACTAGATTAATCTTGAATTGATTAAAGAGCAGAAGCCATCCTCTTTTCTTTACTACACTTTTGGTTTTTCAATCCTCGGTGATGTATACAAATTTGGACTGGCTTTATGCTTCCACCCATTAAAGGAGCATTAATTAATTAAGAAATGAGCCTATTGTACGAATGCTACAGATTTCTCATGGTTCACTTATATCTGACGGAACCACCATTGGTGATTGAAAAAAGTCCTTAAATTGCATATATTAATTAAGTCCTAACTTTGTGAACTTAATTATCCTGTGAACTTAATTGACATGTTGCATGAGTTGAATAACTGTAATCCAATAATCATCTAGCTCATCAAAATTTCCTCATAGTCTCGGATCAGCTGCTGTAACCAGCATCCCAAATCCAATAATCTCACACATGAGGGCCTGGGCAAGGGCTTAAGAAAAAAATTCGGACAAAGCCCAGGCCCATTATTTTTTTAAAAAAAATAATTTTATAAATTAAAATAATATAATTAAAATTAAAAAATAATTAAAAAATGAAAAAAACTTAAATTCTTAACTTATAAATCAATTATAAATTAAAATAATATAATTCTCTTTTTGTGTCAATTAAAATAGAGAGCATTTGAATTAGAAAATTCAGTATTAAAAAAATTTAAATTTATGAGTTTTTATTTGCTTTATTTATGATTTTAATTTGAAATATTTATTTTTTTATTTATCTATAATTTAATAATTTGTTGATCATTAATTTATTTTAAATTTATAATAATTAAAAATTTAAAATAAAAATAAAATCCAAGTCCTATTCCAACCGCAGATGAGACCACTCAAGCCCACACACTTAATTGACAAATGGGCAACCCGGCTTGAAAAAGCCCGGCCCAAGCCCGTTGTTTGCCATCCCTATCTCAAATCTACTGCGTCAAAATAGACCAATCCCTCTTCTTTGGCCATTGGGTTGATGGGTTTTCTCCCACGAGCGATTTCTAAAGCCACAAAATAAAATCAGACACCAGATTCTTTTGCTAGCCTTGCCTGTTGCAGCTCATTCTGGTGCCATGTATCCCATTGTCAAAATGTTGTAGCACAAATGAATTGTTTGTTGAACAAGCGAAAGCAATACTCATCTTTTTGTGTACTAGAATTATAACTAATCCATGCCTTGTTTCTTCTCCCACCTCTAATATTATATATTGGTGTACAAGTAGAAAGCTCTAAATTAAAATTGACAATAACGATTTCTCGTTTCAGAATTATTTACTACGGGTGGCATATATTGTGTTTTGATTAGTTAATTTGTAATGTGGTTCTCCTTCTTGATAGATCTCATGCAAGAATGTAGGGTTAATAATTTTGGCAGTTTATGATTGGACTTAATCTCTCTCAACTTAATTGGGCTAGGATATAGACTTCATGAATTTTCAGGGGTTTGGGGTTTCCATTAACCGGTATTACAAGACAATTACTCATGGGATAAAATTTCATACTGTTGTTCTAACGAAGGGTTTCAATTGTGATCTGGGTCTTGTTTTACTACGAATCTTGTAAATTGTAATCCACAAATAATTTTTCCAACTAGTGGCTTGGGTTAGCACATACCTTTATATTGTATAGACACCTACTAGGCAATGTATCTAGAGTTGATTTTTGGACACCGACTAGGCATTTCATAATGGATGGAGGCCCTTATTGGATTAAATGGATGTCACTTAAAAGGAAAATTTAGGGGAGTTTTATTAGCCGCAGTTGGTATAGATGCTAACAACGGGATGGTTCCATTGGCTTTGTGTGTGTGTGAGATTGAGAATACGGAAATATGGTCCTGGTTTTTGGGTATTCTTCATTCTTATTTAGATGGAGGACTTGTCTTAATTACTATCTTTTATTTACTTTTGATAACATAATATAAATTTCTAAGTAAAAGACTTGTCTTATTATCCAGCTAGGAGGTTCGTTGTTCAATTAGAGAGCAAGCTTTGTGACCGTGGCTACTGGGGAGTTGGCTGAGTCCCTTGCAAATCATGCTATGGTTGCAATAAGCCATGCAAGACACACTGCTGAAGAGTATCTTCCATTTTGCTTAACTAAACAAGCTTACCAAAATACATATTCCGTAATGTTCAAGCCAATACCTGATGAGGTTTCATGGGATCCCAGTGATCAGCTTAAAATTGATCCTCCAGAGATAACTACGAAAATTGGAAGGCCAAAAAAGGCAAGAAAGAGAGCAGCTAATGAACCTCTGAAAACAAGTAGGACTTTTTGTCAGTTGCTCCTTTTGCAACGCATCGAACCACAGCATTAGGGGTTGCCCACTGAGAAAATCTATTGCAAGACAAACTGAAGCTAATACAAATCAGGTATGAAACTAATTTTTCATATATTTCACTCAATATATTATATATAATGCCTTCATTAATTCAAGTGATATATTACATATCGGTAATAATTTTGATATTTCATTTTGAATAGTTTGTAAGCGGTCGAGGGGAGAATTCTAGGGTAACAAATAGTTCAAAAAGGACAAGAAAAAGGGATTCAAGTAGTGTTGCTTCTACAAATGTTGGAAATAGAAAAAGAAGAGGTAAAATGAAAAACATTATAGTTAAGTTTATTGTGAAAATATTATTCCTAAATTAGTTATGGTAGAATTTGATGCAAATAAATGTTATTCCAGGGAGATCTGAGGGAATTACCATGTCTAAAAATCCAATTCAAGGATCACAGAACCTGTCTCAAGCTTCACATATCACAAGTGATCAGTGAAGTGCAGTATGGACAGCTTTATGCTTTTGGAATGCACTGAATGTTGTGTGGTGCATGAAGTTGTATTTTGAATTGTGTTGTTTTCAATGTATTGGTTAGAAAGTGAAGACTGTACTTTGGATGGCTTACAAGCCATATTTTGCATATATTTTGGATGGCTTATAAGCCAGATTTTGTTAGCCAGATCATGGCGCAAAGGTCATATTTTGGATAGTGATTCAAGTTGGAATGTATGATTTCAAGTGCTTCAAGTTGAATTTATGATTTTAAGTTACTGCTAATGGTTTTATATTGTGCTTGTCGTCAGTTTTCAGATTTGGAGTTGATGTTTTTATTTCTTCTGAAAATATATTGTCTAGACCTTATTGTCGCCTGATGATTTACAGATTGTTGACCTTTAAAGTTAGATTTTCATATATGAGGGTTTTAATGGCTAAATTTTGGGTTTTTTTTTTAATTTAGAGTATTTTTATAAGTATAATTTTTTGTAAGTTTTATTGGATAAAATCGTCTTTTAATTAACCTAGAGATAAAATTATTATTTCATTTAAATTATTTAACGGTGTTAGTGTAAAAGTGGGTACTTGATATAAATTAAAAAAAGAAAGGTAGATAAGAGAAAATGTTAAAAAAATAATGATTAGATGAACATATGACAAAATAAAAGTGGTGTAGTGATAATTTTCCTAATAAAATTAAATAATTTTATTTGACATTAAAAATAACTTACGAAACTTACTTTATTTTATTTTATAGTAATATTTTTTATTATATCCATTCTTTTTTAATACCAAGAGACATACTTGTTATGTTACTAAGATTCTTTTTTTCTATGATGGGAAGATCAATATAATTCAAAAGAAAACTTAATACCAATACCCCAAATTTCAAAATTTACCTTCAAAATCTTTAAAATTGAAACCAATAAAGTTTAAATTAATTTTTTATCTTTAAGAATTTAAAAGTTTAAGGCCATGATTAAGGTATGGGATAGATGTGTCGTGACTTTTAAGCTATACCCGCTATGGAAAAAAGTTTTAATTATTAAATAAAAATTAATAATTTGTAGTAAATATAAATTTTAAATAATAATTTTGATAAAATTATTAAATATATAATAATTTTTTTACGATACAAGTGAAAAATTATTCCAACATAACTTTTAAGTTACAATAACTAATATTTACTAAATACTTTAATACTGTAACTTTTAAACTACAGTTGTCCAATCTCAATCTCAAACTCACTATAAGCCCCCAAAAGTTGATGTCATCGCTCGCCGCTCTCCCCTTGTCGGCACGATTTGACCAAGTCTACGAAGTGCATATTTACTGTAGAAATCATATGCCAATTGCTCAATTCAAATTCTCTTTCAAGCCTGGGCTTCCATCCAGACCACTCAACCTTTCTACAGCTATATCAGGAAGTCTGGAACAATACAAAAGACAAATAAAGAAGATAAACATCAAGAAAAAATAAACAAAATAAAAATTTGAAATTATGATGCGAACTTTATTGTCGATCTTTTTTTCAACTTGTGCTTTATTTTCAATTATAATTTACTAGAGAGATCTCCTTAAAGTATATATATATCATATAATTTCCTCACATATAGTATTTATGTGAGGGAATTATATAATACGTACATGTACCATTTGCCTTTACTAGAGATCGGCGTCAAAGTAGAAAGAGTTAAGAGGGAAAGAATTTAACAATCGTGGCACGTGAGTTTGATTTCTATTTAGGTTAAAATTAATTAAAATAAAATTTTAACCATTTAATTTCATTAATAGGACGGTACGATGACGGGAGATGTTAGGTACAGAATCTGCACCATAGACAGGTCCTCATTAATGATATATTTTAATAGATCATTAAAAGTTGAAGGAAAGCTGGTAGAAGAAATGCGGAGGATATATATTCGACGATCGAAATCTAGTCTTATCAGTTGACAAAGCAAATGACTTATGCGTGGCTGCATGAGCACCACAAGACTTTAATTATGATATTTTATAGAAATAATGATACAACAGAAAGGGGTTGTGTGATGTCAAACTACAGAAAGCTTTCGTTGATTCCAAATGCTGTAACATCGGGTGTTCATTTGAGTTGTGCTAATTTTTTAATTAATCTTATATTATGTGTTTATCTGCGTTATTTATTATCCAATAATCACTATCACAAAATTATAGAAGCTCAATAAAAAGTTCAGATCAACGCTGAAATCTAAATCTTATTTGAACAGTTGTTGCTACGTGTGATATTCAAAAGCAATCAGTATGGTAGCATCAAATAATTGTCAGCGGTGTGGTGGTCTATTGCAAAGAGTTCCTTATCTTTGTTTTTAAAACAAACAAAACAGATCCATTGCCACCCTAGAAAATAAATTTTTAAAAGAAAAAAAAAAGCATTGGTTATCAATTTTCTATTTTAAAAACTTTATATAATTATATCCTAAATTTAATAAGAATTACAATTAATTTAAGACGACATATTGACCTGTTAATACTATTGATGTTTGATTGCTTGAGTTTTCAATCATCTCAGTCAAATTTGACAAAGTCTGTTGGAAAAAAAAATTAATTAAAAACCTTTGACAAATTAAAAGTTATTATTTATGAAACCTGCAACAAGACTTTGTGTCAATTTGATATATATATTCTGATGTTCATCCGAACATTTTGATAATGGCATAGCCTTCCTCTCTTCCAAAAATGGCTATCTGCAACACTTGTGGCAGCAACAGCCCTCTTCTTCTTAGTTTCTTCGCAATCGCCATATCATTTTGTTTAATTATAATCCCTTTGGCAAGCGCATTAACCTTCAACTATACCAGTTTCAGTCCTCAATATGATGATAACATAACGTACGAGAGAGCTTACCCTGACAGCAACCGTGTCATTCAGCTGCCGGCAAATCGCGAGACTGCTGGCCGCGCCACATACAACCAAAGCATGCACCTTTGGGACAAGGCGACCGGCAATCTTACAGACTTCACCACTCATTTCTCCTTTGTTATTGATTCTAGAAACAACTCTAACTATGCAGATGGGTTGGCCTTCTTTCTTGCGCCGCAAGGTTCAAAAATTCCTACCAACAAAGGTGGTGGATCATTCGGTCTTACAAAAGACAACGAGCCACTGAACTCATCGATCCCATTTGTTGCAGTTGAATTTGATGTCTACGTCAACACCTGGGATCCTACTTTTTCACATGTTGGTATCGATGTCAACTCCGTGCAATCAAAGAAAAATGTATCTTGGTGGAGTGATGTTAAAAGTGGGAGAAGAAATGAGGCATGGATTAGTTATAATTCTAGTACTCATAATCTGAGTGTTGCTTTCACTGGCTTTAGAAATAATTCAGTAGTGATGCAAGGCCTTTATTATCAGGTTGATTTAAGGCAACATTTACCTGAGTTTGTCACTTTTGGTTTCTCAATGGCGACTGGAGTAGATTTCGCGATATTTAGCATTTACTCGTGGGAATTTAGTTCAAGTTTAGAAATGGATGATGAGACTACTAATCCTGTCTCGAATCCAAAAAGAAGAAGGAAAAACAGAACAGCTCTGGTTGTGGGATTGAGTCTTGGCGGAGGGGTTTTGGTTGGTGGGGTGGTTTTGATCATTTGGCTTGCCGGCATTGGGAGGAAGAGAAAAGAGGGTGATGAAGAAGACAATCAAGGATTCAGCGAGTACATTGATGATGAATTTGAAAGAGGAGCAGGACCGAAGAGGTTTCCGTATAAGGAATTGGCTTTAGCGACAAATGATTTCAATGATGATCAGAAATTAGGACAGGGAGGTTTTGGTGGTGTTTATAAAGGATTTTTGAGGGAAACCAACTCGTATATCGCCGTTAAAAGAGTGTCACAAGGGTCAAAACAGGGGATAAAGGAATATGCATCTGAGGTGAAGATTATTAGCAGGTTGAGGCACAGGAATTTGGTGCAACTACTGGGTTGGTGTCATGAGAAAAAGGAGCTCTTGCTTGTTTATGAATTCATGCCTAATGGCAGCTTGGACTCCCATCTTTTCAAAGAAAATAGCTTGTTAACATGGGAGTTTAGGTACAAAATTGCTCAAGACCTGGCTTCAGGGTTGCTCTACTTGCAAGAAGAATGGGAACAATGTGTGGTCCATAGAGATATAAAATCAAGCAACATTATGTTAGATTCAAACTTCAATGCCAAGATTGGAGATTTTGGATTGGCTAGGCTTGTAGAACATGCCAAAGGGTCTCAAACAACAGTCTTGGCAGGCACAATGGGGTATATGGCACCTGAATGTGCCACAACTGGCAAGGCTAGCAAAGAATCTGATGTCTACAGCTTTGGCATTGTGGCTTTAGAAATCGCTTGTGGGAGAAAACCAATCAACCCAAAGGCGCCGCAGGGCCAAGTCTCTTTGCTACAGTGGGTTTGGGATCTCTATGGAAACGGAAAGCTGCTCGAAGCTGTGGATCCAAGACTATGCAGAGATTTTGATGAGCAACAGGTCGAGCGTTTGATGATTGTTGGCTTGTGGTGTGCTCACCCGGATGAAAACCTCAGGCCTTCAATAAGGCAGGTGATTCATGTGCTCAATTTTGAAGCTCCATTGCCCGCTCTGCCGCCAAAGATGCCGGTGCCGACGTATCTCTCTCCGCCGGTGAATATGCTGACCATTTATAGTACTGATTCTAATGGAGGCCAAAACCAGCGTTCATCATCAAGCTATAGTTACAGCACCAATACCTCACAGTCAACTTCATCTTCTGTCGCTTCTTCATCCGCAGCACTTTTAAATACACGTTGATTAAGTTTTACTTTTGGTTCAATTTATTTTTTTTGCAGTTTTAATGTCTGCCATTTAGCACTCAGATGAGAAGGTTCTTGGTAGGTTTTTGTTTTGATTCAATTTATTTGATTTAGGATCAATCAATTCTTTGCTTAATTATTTAAAACACTTTGTATATTTTTCTCCGTGCATCAAAAATTGTAACTTCATTTATACTTCATGGAGAAAGTCGTTGGATTGGTGAGAGTGGTTAGATTTTGATTATTTCTTGTAAGTTTCAATTTCTTTGAAGAAGGTGCTGCTGGAAGACTGACTATTCTCACCCAAACGCACTTATATTGGCACGAGAACGGCCTGGCCGAAATTTGCCGATCTTTATCTTATCCTAATTATCAATCGAGACAAAAAATATGTTCCAAATTTTGTCTTGGTTAGTAAATTGGCACGAAAATATGTTGTGATCTTAGCCCGATTGCGATCTTGAATTATTTTAGATGATATGAGTTTTTTGTCATAAGTTGTAAATTCAGTTATCAAAAATATATCATACGAATATAATCAACGTATTATACATTTATAACTAACATATCATATAAATTATTTACTAAAATGACTTGTCATACACATAAGACCGATATATTAGATTTTATAGTTCACTAAATTGACTTATAAAATATTTTTAGAAACCTAGATTTTAGGATAGTATTGAGTTCTAAATTCCGACCTAAATAATAAATTAAAATAAAATTTTATATCGAATCTTGTCGCAAATAGACAAATTCCCAAATTTCAATCAAGATTCTGAGAATTTTGCAAACCCTGATATGATCGCACTCTCTTGTACTGTTTCAATTTGTTTTCTTAAAGAATTCTGCTATATGCCACGAAGTCAAGGATAGAACTGTGGTACCACAGTTGCACGGTACAACAGTTCTATCCAACCATTGGATTCAGAGGAAGAACAACTATTGACTGGATCTAACGGTTGATCTAACTGTGATCCGCCGAATCTGGCAGCCATTTATCACAATTTGGACCCCGAAGTCAAGCCCCGAAAATTGTGAAAACGACGTCGTTTTTTTTAATCTTTTTTCCTCTTAATTTGAGCTGGAAAGCACGCGTGTGAGCATTCCCATTTCATCAAACGACGTCGCTCTGCTCTGCTTCAATTCATTTCAGCTGGGCAGCACATGTGTGGCCGCATTCCGTTTTCATCGAACGACGTCGCTCTACTCTGCTTCAACACATTTCAGCTGGGCAGCACGTTGTGAGCATTCCGTTTAATTTTCTCCCCTCTTCTTCTTTCTTCTTCATCTTCTTCGATCCATTCCATATTCATCTTCTTCTCCGTTCATTTTTTTCTTTCCTCTTTCACACACTTAACAACTCCACAACTACTTTTAAATCCAAATCAACCCGACAAAACCCGTGCTCATTGCGTAACCAAACCCCTGACCGCGCAAGGGAATTCCAAGGGAGCCCATTGCCGCACGCGGCCATGCCAAGCAAACCTATGGCCTCACGCGGCTAAGCCAAGCAAGTATTTCTCCGTTAACCCCAACCAAAAACCACCCAAATTCCTCTCATCAAACACAAGGTTTTGGCTGTGATTGGCTGCCATTGGGGATGTTTTTGGCTCAAATGTGCTTGTTGGAGTCGAATGAACTAAATGGCAGGTTGGATTGACAGCAGTTATGGCTAGCTTGGTGGCGGCGAATGGGTGGTGGAATGATTTTGTGCAAACTGCAAACTGCAAACTGCAATGATTTTGTGCCCAGGCCAAACACTGATTACAGAAGCTTGTAGTTGAGACAGGAATAGAAATAGGGACAAACAAAAACAATCAGGAAAAAGTAAAACTAAGAGGAAGACAATTCCAGCAGAGCGGTGAAGTAAAACGAAGAGGAAGACAAAGCAAACCAAGCAAAAGTGCTGGCAATTAAAAGAAAAAAGTAAACTCAAACACGTGCTTCTCAAAAGCAAATGAAACCAAACCCAGCGTTTTACATTTGGGGTAAATAGCTTTTTCCTTTCTTAAAATAATTAATTCCACAATGGAGGGCTGGCTGAGCAACGGTATCACAATTTTGAAAATTTTTAATAAGATTAGTGGCTACTTACATTCTAAATTCCCATTAAATATTTTCAATTCAATGGGTATTTTCGGATTATCCTTCTTATAAAATGACGATCTCCAAAGTTTGGAACAATTTAAATTCCCCAATTTTTCTCTTTGCACTTATTTTCTCAATAGACCCATAACATAAATCAATCTGCCTCTATTTTTAATTCTTTTGAACTAAAATAAAGTAAGTTAAGGCTTATAATAATTTAGATGATATTTTGAATATTGTCATTTTACTAGATGGGTAATTCAAAATTTATACTTTCAATTCAATATATAAATATTGTTTAAATTCAATAGATAAATATTGTTTAAATTAAATAGGTCTTCACTTTTAGTGGTTTATCCAATTTAAGGTGAAGCCAAAATATCTTTTATTGAGAGTTTATTGAGAGCAGATAGATATATCCCATTAGATATGTAAGGTGAAGCCAAAATAATAACAATTTAAATCCGAATCTGAATATATATCTGAACTCAATCAGATCAAAAAATTTGCTCACCCTATCTACATTATTATATGTAGACAGTCTTTTTTAAAATAAATAAATTTGTTGTTTGGTGTATATACGCGCATGCGCGCGGTAGTTTGTTGACATGTAGTTGATGACACCACCAAAAGTTTTTTTAAAATGTAAAGCATTTTTTTTATTTTTTTTTGAAATAGAAAAGAAAAATAATCTCTCATAATATTTTATGGGAACTCCAACCAGTACCCTCACAATTGTAAGGTGAGGTCAAGTTCTAACGTGTGGTCTTCAAAATATAAAGTTTGAAATGATTAATAGTCTATTTCTCGAAAGGCAACAAAATCCTTCTGGGAAACATTCAAGAATTTATTTGATCATTTACACTGATGAAGGAATCAATTTGCAGAAAAATATTACAGAAACTGCATGTCATAGGGATTATTGTAAATTTGTAACTTCCTCCTTTAACGTCGTTTCTTTTATGATCTAACCTAAAAAAAATTCCATTCTACTACTCTACATGGCACTGAATTTCTTGCTAAAGCTTTCACCATGTTGGGTATATCATGAACAATTAATTTTTTAATTAAGGAAGCAGCAAATTTTTTAAGGGTAATGATTTTTACAAGTCAGAGCATAAACCTAGGGTATGTTTTACCAATGCTAAATGTTTGGGGAATAGAATGAAGTGACCAAGATAAGGTGTTTGCTCATACATTATCGTGCTCTCCTCTGAGTAAAATATAAGCAACACCTAGACCGCCTGGTGAGCCGCACCGGTGAGCATACCGCCCAGTGAGCGGATCGCTGGTGAGCAGACCGCCCGGTGAGCGATCGCGTGGTGAGCGACCGCGTGGTGAGCGACCGCCCAGGAGCAGACCGCCTGGTGAGCAGACTGCCCGGTGAGCAGACCGCGTGGTGAGCAGACCGCCCGGTGAGCAGATCGCCTGGTGAGCAGACCGCGTGGTGAGCAGACCGCGTGGTGAGCAGACCGCGTGGTGAGCAGACCGCCTGGTGAGCAGACCGCCTGGTGAGCAGACCGCCTAGTGGCAGACCACCTGATCAGCAAACCGCCTGGTGAGCATGCCACTTGGTGAGCAGACCACCTGATAAGCAAACGGCCCGGTGAGCAGACCACTTAATGAACAGACTACCTGGTGAGCAGACTACCTCGACCAGGTGGTAATCTTGATGACCTCGAGCAGACCACCTTGACCAGGTGATGACCAGGAAACAAGACTCAGTCAAATAAACCACCACAAAACCTCCTCCGAAAATCAGGGCACAAAGTCTATCAGTTATTGGTTATGGCCACGATCTAAGGTCATGGGTGTGGGGTGTTTATAAAAACCCCAAGAACATCACGCATGGGGCTCTCTTTTTTTTTCCTCTCTCTCTCTCTAGAAGGATCTCTTTCTCTCTCTACGGACTGGAGAACTTCTCTCATGATTTCTTTCCCGTTAGGATGAATTATCTTGGATTATTTTCTGATAAATTTACTTAAAGCTTTTTGTTTAAAGCATTCATAATTAAGCCACATGAATTGTGGTATGGGTTTTTCCCAAGTAGACCCAAATCACTGACTTGAGCGTCAGAGGGTTTACGCCGGGAAAAACACCCTGAAGACTCTCCGACCGCCAGGTTTTGTGTGTACGCAGAGAGTTACGGGAACGAGGGACGCGTGAAACATCGTTCTGCTCATCTCGAAAGTGACGCGAGGAGAGTTTGTTGCGAGCAGCTAGATAGACCGTTGAAGAGAGATCCTGGTCGTAGTTGAGCAGAGACCAAAATCCCGCATCAACACTAAATTTACATTATTAGAAGTCGTAAATATAACATTTTATGTTTACAGTACTGTTATTGTGTTTAATAATGTCATCAGACTCATCATGACTCAAGAGAATATAATAAAACGCGAATGTTCTTTTTATTTTTATCTTTGGTGTCTAATGTGAGTGGAAGATTTTCTTGACTCTTTATTAATTTAATTTAATGATATTCATTGGTTTTTTTTTTTTAAAAAAAATATATTTTGTCTCATGACAGTTATCATAGAAGTAGGTCATAAGACAAATATTACTGGCGTTTACCAAACACCGATTTTTCCATGGATGAAGCCAAAATATCACGTGCCATGCCAAGGCATATGATCTTAGGCTTCAATTTTAATATTTTATAATCTATAAGGTGTGAGCTATCCGTCTGAGAGAGGCGATTTTATTGGTTGCCTAGTTGGCATCATGTGAAAATTTGTGTATCATTTTTTATTTTTTTAAAAAAAAGAAGATGGATTGGCGTTTTATTTGCTGACAAATTTAGAAGGAGCAGAGAACGACACGTGCTCATCATTATCTTGTATGCAATCAATTTTCTTTTGAAAAAAAAGGGAGAAATTATCTGTGAAAATTTTTCCTATATTCTTTTTTCGAATGATTTTTAAATAATTTCATTTGTCTGAATATGCGAGTTTAAATCTTACATAGTGTAGGAGGCTAAAATTTGATTTAAACTTTGCTCAACCTGCTATCTTTTAAAAGATTAAAAATAAAATTATGAGAATTATTTCATTTTATCAAAATAATTTTAACACTTATCTAGAAGTTCTGAACATATTTTTTCTGTAAAAGTGCCACCGTTAGCCGGTGGAAGTTTCATTTTTTAAGACAATAACTGATTTATCTATTTATTTATGTGAAGTTTGAATTTAAAAATATAAAATTTAACTATGATATTTAAATATTTTCACTATTGCTTTTGATTTTAATTATTAATTTCAATTTACTTGTAGATTCATATATTAAAAAGAAAGGAAAAAAACCCGTACAAATATTTATTTGGAACTTTTAAGATATACCCTTAAAAGTACAAACGTTTTTTAGCTCGCCCAAACTTAAAGTCTAATCTACTATTTTTTTGCAAGTATCTTGATGTATTAAAGTTGAAATCCAATCTAAAAGTCAGTTCAAAATAAAGAATATAAGAAGCTTTCCCCTCTCCACACACATTCTTGAAGAATCAAAGTTTGAATCTCAAGAATGAGAAGATAAGATGTCTACCATTTAAGTACAAGTGATTTGCAATATTTATTTAAAGAGTAATAATATGGGCATAAACTTTTGTAAAATTTTTTTTTTGTTCAAACTGACGTGGTATAATTAAATTAATTGGATTAAATAATTCTTGTTACAAGTGATTTATTTTTATTATTTTGTATTTTTAATTCAATTAATGAGTTAATGTCAAATCAATTTGTATAAAATAAATTTGTATAAAAATTTAGAGCTATATCATCACTCTTCTTCAAAAATTTACCACATGATTATCATAATTAACTTGAACTTTAAACTTTTTTTTTTTTTTTTTTTTTTACATTTCATATATAGATCCTTAACCCACTCTACCGCATGCACAAACAGTCAAACACAAATGAAATAACTTCTCATAAGTTACCTCCACTTTCCATTAGAGAAAGTTTAACGAAACACAATTGGCTCATCAACAAAGTGCTTCCACCATAAAAGCCAAATCAATTGAACTATCTTTTTCTAGAAACTTTAAAGCTTCAAAAGATATAGAAAAAAAAAACTAAATGAGATGAATCTTATCAATTATAATCATAGCAGTCGATTACAATTACAAGCGTTAATTATTTATTCTGAATTGTGTGCTCAAGCGAACCGATGTCACTCTCCACCTAAACAGCCCTCATAAGCATATTCTTATCATTTTTAATATTATTCACGACACATTCTATATAGGATTGAAGTTGTGAATTCATTACACAGTTCCACATTGGCTGTCAACTACATACATCTATATATAAAATGTCATGAATATAAAATAAAATAAATTCATAAAACGAAATATATTATTAAACTTTAAGAGTGACAAAAGTAGAAAGCAAAAACATTTGAAACCTAAATAATAAAAATAAAACTTTAGAAAAAGAAAGGCAAATAAAGACTGAAGATACAATAAGCCCATGAATCCTAAAAATCCTCCATATAATTTTTTTTTTAAGAGAATTCTAAACCAAGGGAGAAAAAAAAAACAACAGATCCACTTCCTCGTATGCTTCGCCGTTACTTCCGCTTCCCAATAAATCCACCATCTCGCCTGTCATCAAGATAATTCCTCACTGTATCAGCACCGGTTCCCATTTTTATTTTCTTTTTATTTAAAAAAATTTCATGCCGTGTTCAATTTTCTATTTGTTGCTTATTTAGGCATTCACTGGTTTGCTGTATATAGAAAGTGAGTGATTCACTTGTTCTGAACTTCTCAGTCTTTTGTGTTAATCCTTATTTGGAGCTCTAAACAGAGCAACTTCTTTATAGTTCTTCATTAATCCCATCAAATCTTCATTGATCCCATCAAATGACCTCTTTTCTCTCTTTTGTTGTTCTATTTTGCTTGTACTTTAAGCTTTTGAGAGTTTCAAGTTTGGATTGAAAAAAACAAACAAAGATAAAGAAAAAGAAAATAAAAACAACCCACATGCAGATTCCATGTCGTTTTTGTTTGTTAATATTTGCCTGCTCTTTCCTTGAAGTGTACAAGAGGTTCTTGGCATTCTTTCTGGGGTGGTTGATAATGGATCGTGCTTCATTTTTGAAGTCTTTGACTGAAAGCAATAGTGATTTTGGATGTGGGTTTTTGGTCTTCGGATGTTTCCCACAAGTTTTCAATTTTTTAGGGTTGTTTTCGATGTTTTATTTGGGGTTAAAGCTTTTGCAATTTGGTTTCCATGGGAGGGGTTTGGTTCAATCTATGTGTAGAGGTGTTAGAGGAGAATCGAGTGATGTAAGAAGTAATGGGCTGTGTTCAAAAATTGGTTTTGGTGAAGAATGTGATAATGCAAAGATTGTGTCTTGCAGTTGTGGAGGTGGTCCATTGAAGATCTTGGAGAACGCAAAATTATTGAAAATTAAAAGCAAAGATAATGATAATGATGACCATCGTGATGATGACAATGAAAGAGAATGTTGTGAGGAAGATCAAGAATTTGATGTAATGGTATTGAGAAGGTTAGTTAAGATTGAAAGGCGAGGAGCGAATTCGGCTTTAATGGAGCTGGAGAAGGAGAGGATGGCGGCAGCATCAGCAGCTAATGAAGCAATGGGAATGATTTTGCGGCTACAAAGTGAGAAGAGTGCAATCGAAATCGAAGCCAATCATTACCGGAGAATGGCTGAGCAGAAGCAGGATTATGATAAACAAGTGATTCAATCATTGCAATGGATTGTGATGAAGCAAGAGTCTGAGAGGAGCCAATTGGAAGAGAAATTGAAGCCTTGTAAGCAAAAATTGAAACAGCATGTGAATGGTGATGACGATGAAATTGAGCAATTTGAAGAATTTGATTCAAGTTTTAGGATTCATGATGGGCTTGTTGGCTCACTTGATATGGATTCTATTACGGAATGGTAAGTTCTTCATTGTACGTTAAAGAATGCATTAATGCTGCATGTTATTAGACATCCATAGGATTGTATGAGTTGGAGGATAGGATTTATGTTTTGGGGTCCCAATATCAATAGACCTTGTAGCTTATTTCTGTTTATGTAATCCTGTAAATGCATTTGGGTCTGGAGAAAGAACACTTCTGATCATTATCAATAATGAAACATCAACATTTTCATCGTTATTATAATGTAGTTCTGAATTTCGAATGATTTGTGACATAAGATCATGATGAATAATGTTCTTAGGGTCCAACAAGTTTGTTTTATTTATTTATATTTCATAAATTATTGATGACCAACTTGTTACAAAGGAGTGATTGCATAAGGAGAGGATTTTGCTCCCTTTCATTGGCTCCATCCATTCTTATAACTTAAAAGGATATAATTGCTCATAAAAAAAAAAAGGATATAATTGACAACTAAACAACTAAGGACAAGTTTGGACCACTTTGGTATGTCAGATGTGGCTCGTAATTCCGGTTTGGGATGCAGCTAATAAAGTAAAAGTTATTCGTTTTGCTTCTACGGTTGATGAGATAATAAGCGTTGTGACACATTTAATTATCATAATACGTCGTAGCAGCACAATGTCGATGAAACAATCGTCAAGAACAACCTCCTATTCTTGATTAGAAGAAACCCTAAAGCCCATTACTTTATCCCCCGTCATCAAAGCCAGCACTTCCTATTAGGGATGGGAAAATTCGGATCTAGATTGGATGTAGGTGCATCCGGATTTGGATCTACATTGAACATTTAACATCCAGATCCGCAAAAAAAATATGCGGATACGGATGCCGGTAATATCCGCACAGGTTGTGTGTGGATTTTTCTGATATTCGGATCCGCATAATAATAAATTTAAATATAATTTTAGATTTAATAGTTTATCTAATAATATCAAATAAAATTCATTTATAATTTAATAGTCAACAATTCAACATCAATTCAATATAAATAATGTACAACAATACCATAAATTCATTAACGATAATTTCACAACATGAATCCAATATATATATATATATATATATATATATATATATATATATATATATATATAAAATAAACCAGTTCATTACAATATTCTCTAATTATTATTATTATTATTATTATTATTATTATTATTATTATTATTATTATTATTTTAGTTTTTAACATATTTTTCATGGTTAATAAGAATTATAGAGTTAATTATTCTTATACATATTAATAAATAATTTAATTATAAAATAATACGGATCCTTATATATGGTTTTTGGATTCGGATTCGGATCCACACGGATCTTTACTTTTAAGATGCGAATCCATATTTTTTTCTGATCCGAATCTTCCAAATCTTTACTTAAATCGATCGACGGAATTTATTGTCATCCCTACTTCCTATTGACTTATACCGTAACAAATTCACAACCCTAAAGTTCGTACCTTAAGCCCACAAGGAACTGTTACCATGGTATTTAACAATTTAGTCACATACATGAGAGCATCTCCAAAGCGCCTATAAATTTTACTTTTAAATATTTGTTTGCTTACCTATGTGTGCAATAAGAAGAAAAAATATATGTTATTCTTCAAATAAAATGATTTAATATTATTTTAATTAAAGAACTACTTTTTAACGGAAAAGTCAATAGTAATTAAAGACACTCTCTTTTTCTCTAACAAAAATAATAAAATATAAATCGAAAGAAAAGAATTCTCCAAATTTAAAGAGAGAGATCATTTCTTATTCAAAATCTTAATCGGAGCCTTTTTACATCCTTAAATCTTTGGTGATTCTTTAAATAAATAATAAAATCTTATTTAAAAGTATTTTGGTGATGCTCTTAGATTGGCCAATATAGGAAATCTGTCACAAGATCAGTTGAGTCATAGGATCCTTTGAAAAAGTAAATGAATTTTTCAATCAAAGTTCTAATGTGCTGTATGAACATTCAATGAATCCCAGCCCGTCCGTGAGACTCTCTTTGATATAACTCTCTAAAAAATTGTAATTATAAAATTTGATATAATTATCGTAAAAAATTATAATTATAAAATAAACCATAATAATACATAATAAATATAATTTTTAAATAATAATTTTAATAAAATTATAAAAAAATATAATAAATTTTTTTATTGTATAAATATAAAATTAAATTTACTTATCTTCCAAACTATATCAGTTAGGAATTACCAAACATATCCAATCTCAATTCTAATCTTAATTCTAACCATGCATGTATATTAGGATTGATTGTTAATTTTATGAGTAATGATATAGTTACAAATTTTTGTATAAATTTATTTTGTATAAATTGATATGACATGATAAAATTGATTGAATTAAATATCTTTTATTTATATGATTTATTTATATTATTTTATATTTTCATTTAATTAATAAATTAATACCATATTTATTTATATAAAATAAATTTATATAAAATTTATCTATTATACAAAAATATCATCACTCTAATTTTATCGCTCTAATTTTATCTGTTATGTCAAATGCTTATGCGTACTGTTGTCTACTAATATATTTTTTTGTAATGAAATGAAAACCCATCCAGAAAAATTCACACTTTTTACTCCTAAGGAAATTTTCGACTTTTCGTTGAGAACCGTCATATAAGCGAAATTTCCGAGGGCGATGTCATATTTGCCCTTTTGGAGAAATGAACCACTTTTAGTGCAATTTCCATGTTAGGCAACAAACGAAAGGCTTGGCTTTCGCTTTACTCCGGGCACTGATTGACTGTGAGGCAGCGCATCTTAAGATTGAAAGCCGAAACTCGAGACTGCTTCGACGTGCTGTGCATTCAACTCACCGGCCGATAGCCGTCGCCTTCGCCTGTAAGAATTTCCTTAGCGCTATACTCCGGCTACTTCTCGAATAAAGAAAATGAAATGCTGAACAGTGTATAATTTTGAATTTAACTGGTGGAATCGTTGTTTTAGGCTCAGTTGAAAAATGGGTCTCCTCCAAAATTCAATTTTGATACCCGTGTTATTGAACTGTGTAAACTTTGGACTATAGACTTAAAAGCTTGCATTTTTGTTTTGCCAAATTTTTCTGTAAACAATTGTAAGTGAAGTTTAATGGATTTGGAAACGAGCATTAAGTAGCTTCTTGCTGCTGGGTTTGAAATTTTTCTGTTCATTTGTTCTTTGTTTTTTGTATGATATGTGGGAAAAAGGAAAAATCAATAGTTTGTAACTAACTTTATGTTAGGAGTTACTTGAAAACGGCTTGAGGTCAGGTTCAATTATGGCACTGGAAATTTACTTGAGTAATATGACAATGGTGCATATAATGAATATTATGCTGATTCCAGTGCATGTCTTTGTGGCGTATCCTTATCCAACCCATATATTGTTATCAACTGGTCTTATGGAAATCTTTTACATGCCTGAATCCTGCATTGACTGAAAAGATAAATCTCAATGAGCATTTTAACTCTTCTGCACCCTTTCATTGCAAGCCGGTTTTTAAGAGTTCTCATGGTTTGTATCAGTGGTATCTGAGTCAGTTAATTCCAAATTCCTGCTCATTACAGGGTTGTATGGTGCACCCTTCACATTCCGTTTGGCTTATTTTTTCTTTAACTTGTGCAGTTCAAAGAAGCTTCAATTTATCTATAATGCATCCATGTCCAAGTGAAAGTAAGTTTGGCATCAATACTTGAGCTTTGTGATGGTATAATCTGATTAATAAGGTAGAAGTATCCATGTTGTTGAACTTTATAATGAAACATATGTAAAATGTTAGGACGTGTTACTTGTCCTACAATTATTCTATTTTGGCATTATGGACTAGTAATATCACTCTTTTGTAGAACTGTGGTGACAGCGTTTGTTCTATTAGTTTTCTGTTTCTTCACAGACATAGATTTTTTGATTAATTTTCTGATAAGGGTGCAATGAAGCTCATATTGTTATTTGTTTTTTTGTGCAGCTCCTCAAAGCGTTAAATGAATCATGCAAAAGTGAATTTGATACAATTACAGATAGAACAAGTTTGTTTGTATATAATTCCAGAATAAAGGGGTGGGGACTAATCCTGAAAACTATATTAGAAATGAGGCAAGGACTTTAGAATTTGTGCTAAGCAAGTGCAGTGATAGTTTATTTGGTTTTCTTTTTGCTCATATTAGATTAGGAATGATGGTCCATGAGAAGTTGAAGTTGGAGTTGGCAGGGTAATTTTGGATATCATCTTTACCTTTGTAGATTGAATACATACTCTTGTTGTTATCAATAACTGTGCGGCGTCTCTTATTAGTAGGAGATATCTTATGATTGTTGATGTGCTGAAAATTATTGCAAAAGTAGAACTTCTTGGGTATGCTCGAGGGTTATAACCATATGATATAGATTGTCTGTACACACATCTGGCTTTGTTGTTTTTTGTTTTTGGAAAGGCACCTAGTGCATAAATTGTTGCTTTTTAATTGGCAAATATTACTGATGACTTTAAGGTGGAACTTGTACTCAAATTTCAAGTCCTTTTGTGGGCTTTGACTCAAGTAAAAACAATACTTGAGCAGTGCTCAAAAGAAAGTATCCCTTGACAGCTTTCTTGCCTTCATGTTGTGTGATTTGTATAAACATTATAGAGCACAGCTGATGATTCTTTCCTTCTCTGTTTTGAACCATGAAATTTTGAGATGCAGAGTGCAAAGAAGCAAAATTTTCGCTGGCCCTTCTTGGTTTAGTTTTTTCCCCCTATGATTGCTTGCTTTCAGAATATTTTTTTCCTTTCTCGAAATGGAAAGAAAGTGATAATCTTTGGAGACCTGTCAGATTAGCTCTCTTATATGGCAAGAAAGAAACAACCATGTTTGGGGGTGAAAAGAGAAAAAAATATTATTACCTGTGGATAGAGTTCATCTGTTTGCATATCATTGTTTTTATTTTTTTAGCGTTTCAAGATGCCCTTTTAGTTTATACATCTCAATTGGGAAGGGTTTTAGGTTAACTTTGTATCATCTGATTTGCTTTTGGCTAGTGGAAGGATGGATACTCATTGAGGTTCATGTACTGTCCCCCAACCCCCGCGCGCAAGGGCCCCCACTCATCCACCGTAGTTTGTTTTGTTTTCTTTAAGGATAC